>JAYMSP010001955.1:0-27445 GCA_036897095.1 Plantago elongata | reverse complement strand
CCGTCAAGTATCTGAGAAATCGTGTTTATCAACAAAAGTTTGAAAAGACTATTCACCCCCCCCCCTCTAGTCTTTTTCTTTTTCGTTATCTGGACCAACAGTTAACCTTAAGTAGTGATAACTCATGATACTTATAAATTTCTTCTAAGTAAGCAATGTCATCTTGGTATTGATCTTTCGTCATGTAAAAATGATCCATAAGATTCAACTCGTAATATGTTATGTCTGCTGAGAGTACCATCTAATTTTCTGACCTTGTGTACATCATCAAGCTTTAGATAAGGACAGGTTAAATCAAGTGGCTTTTTCATAGCCTTAGTCCTTTTCTGAACTCAAAATTAATCCAGGCCTTGGTGTTTGTTGGATTTAGTAATATGGGCTTGTCAGTTCCCAATGCCATCATCTAATTGTAAATTGGTTCTGGAATCTTATTGTTCAAAATCAAGTGTTGTAGCTTAAGGATCCAGTAACCATTCTGGAGACGTATGCATCTGTAGGCTGATTAGCTGTCATCTGCTTTGACATACTCAATCTAGACAGCATCTGGCCTTTCTTCTTGTTCTTTCTCTTGAACTCTGTGAAACTGTAAGTCCCTATGCCTCTTTCTATTCAATCCTTTCTCCATAGTCAGTTCAGGGATGTTAGGACCTGGGAGTCCTTCTCTTCTAGCTCAGATCGCAGATGAGCAAACACAATACTTCTACCCAAAACTTTACCGTCACGGGTAGTGATGTCTGGTGTAGAGAAGATATACAGAGCAAGAAACTCTCTCTTGTAATGTGAAAGAAGTATTGCATCCTCTTATGGAACCATGTCATGTGTCTCGTATTCATCAGTGTTCACAATATCGTCCTGATCAATTGAGTCTAGGCCGGCAACCATATTGCTTTTACCCTTTGCGCTACCTTTTTGCGGTGATTGAATATTAAACCTCTCTTATTCAGACTTAGCATCCTGCTTTGTATTTAATGTCACCAGAGCGTCCAACTCTACAGACGTGGCATCGATATCTTTCTTCAATTGTACATTTTCAGCAAGGAGTTCCTCCTCCTTGGCATTCTCGGCCTCAATCTTCAGTTATTGGGCTTGTTTTGCTTCAACCAAAGACTGGTACTCTTGACAGAGTCTTGTCTCTTCTTTCAATATTTACTTGAATTTAGCAACTCGAATTTCAATGGCTTGAATGCTTTTTTGTAAGGTAGCATGTTGAGTTTGTTCTTGTGTGACTTGTTAGTTTGCTGGTGGTGGTGGTTATTTTGGTGATGTAGGTGGGTCTCTCTTGTGGTTTTCTGAGAAAAGTGAAGTTCATGTCTTTCTGAGCATACCTATGTAGAAACACTAGAATCATTTGATTGAACTTCTCGAGCAATGATTACTCCAGAAGCATGAACTCATTTATCTATCGCACAAAGTCTTCCACTCTCTGAATATAAGTATCAAATACCGTCAAGTATCTGAGAAATCGTGTTTATCAACAAAAGTTTGAAAAGACTATTCACCCCCCCCCTATAGTCTTTTTCTTTGCCGTTATCTGGACCAACAGTTAACCTTCAGTAGTGATAACTCATGATACTTATAAATTTCTTCGAAGTAAGCAATGTCATCTAGGTATTGATCCTTCGTCATGTAAAAATGATCCATAAGATATAACTCCTAATCTGTTCTGTCTGCTGAGAGTACCATCTAATTTTATGACCTTATGTACATCATCAGGCTTTAGATAAGGACAGGTTAAATCAAGTGGCTTTTTCATAGCCTTAGTCATTTTCTGAAGTTCAAAATCAAGCCAGGCCTTGGTGTTTGTTGGATTTAGCAATATGGGCTTGTCAGTTCTCCATGCCATCATCTGATTGTAAATTGGTTCTGGAATCTTCTTGTTCAAAATCAAGTGTTGTAGCTCAAGGATCTAGTAACCATTCTGGAGACGTATGCATCTGTAGGTTGATTAGCTGCCATCAGTTTTGACGTACTCAATGTAGACAGCAGCTGGCCTTTCTTCTTGTTCTTTCTCTTGAACTCTGCGAAACTGTAAGTCCCTATGCCTCTTTCTATTCAATCCTTTCTCCAAAGTTTGTTCTTCATGATTTCTGGGAGCAGTGCTAGAAGATCCACCTGGGATTGATTGGTGTTTCTAGAAGTAGTCTTGGTAGCAATTGGTTTAACAACCATAGGTGGTTCAGGGAGGCTACCCACTTTCCTTCTCTTCTACAGTGGATGCTCATCAGTTTCGGTCTCATCATCATCATTATCGAAATTGCTTATTGGAGACTTACACGTATCCTCACCATTTATTCTCCTTCTTCCTTCTCGTCTAGTTTAGAAGGTTTCTTATCAGATAAAACAAGGGCCATAGAACCCCTAGTTATCATGATTCTCATTCTTGTTCTAACTCTAGGTCAGAAACCGGGAGATCTTCAGAAGGTAAGTCCATTTCTGGAACCTGACTTGTGGAGGAAGGTAATTGTTTTCTCTTCCTACCTTTGCGTTTCTTGGCAGCAGTATTCTCTTCCCCCATAGTCATGAGTGACTGACTCAACAAAGCATATGAATATGAGAGTGACTCAAAGTTGGTCTGCAGATTATTGTCAACAAGGGCTAACTTCTGAACTTCAGCTTTAAGCTCTTAATTCTCTTTGAGGAGTAGCGCCTCTTTTTGATTCAAGTCTTCTAATGGACGAAATTTGGCATAACCTTTCCGAGTGGCATTATAAGCTTCCTCCAGTGCCTTGTTTGCATTATTGCAATCTTCATTCTGACCATACCTATATCTTTATGTGATAAGGCAATGCCAGTGACTGTATGCCAGTGACAGTATGCAATAAGAGCTTTAGGTCGGATGGGACAGATGTAAGGACCTGGGAGTCCCGCCCTTCTAGCTCAGATCGCAAATGAGCAAACACAACAATTCTACCCAAAACTTTACCGTCGCGGGTAGTGATGGCTGGTGTAGAGAAGATATACAGAGCAAGAAACTCTCTCTTGTAATGTGAAAGAAGTATTGCATCCACTTATGGAACCATGTCATGTGTCTCATATTCATTAGTGCTCACAATATCGTCCTGATCAATTGAGTCTAGGCCAGCAACCATATTGCTTTTACCCTTTGCGCTACCCTTTTGCGATGATGGAATATTAAACCTCTCTGATGCAGACTTAGCATCATACTTTGTATATAATGTCACCAGAGCGCCCAACTCTACAACCGTGGCATAGATATCTTTCTTCGATTGTACATTTTCAGCAAGGAGTTCCTGCTCCTTGGCATTCTCGGCCTCAATCTTCAGTTATTGGGCTTGTTTTGCTTCAATCAGAGACTGGTACTCTTGACAGAGTCTTGTCTCTTCTTCCAATATTTCCTTGAATTTAGCAACTCGAATTTCAATGTCTTGAATGTCTTTTCGTTAGGTAGCATGTTGAGTTTGTTTTTGTGTGACTTTTTGGTTTGCTGGTGGTGGTGGTGATTTTTGTGATGATGGTGGGTCTCTTTGAGTATAGTCTGGAGCAGGTGGAGTCCCTGTTCCTGCACTTCCTTGAGCAATTCCACCAGTCCATGGTGCTAGACTATCATCATCTTTATCGTCAGATTGCTCGATATCACCGCCTTGATGATGTTCAGATGAAGTGTCAAGATCATTCTCATCAGATTCTTCTTCATCATCTGATACCAGATTGATCACAGTGGGAAGAGTGATCATTTGCCCGTTCACTTCCTCTTGTTCAGAGGGATAAACTCTGAGGTTCTTTGGCAAAGTAGGATCTAGTGTTATCTTCTTTCTAGTTTGTTCAGCACTAGCTATAAAAGCATCCATCCGCTTCTTCCAACATCATATGTGAAGTTATCATGCATTCATGTATAGTGAGTATTCCACTATTGGGAATAATGCATGGACATTGTTTTCCAGATCGAAGGCTTGTGCCCGTCTATCTTTTTTATCGATTACCTTGGCAAGCTCTGTGAGATCGACTTTTCTGAGCTTTTGCTACTATTTGAACACTTTATATGTCTCTTCAAGTTAATTGTCTGGAAAATCTTCAGTATATCAAGTTGTGTTTCCACATTGATCACTGATACTACAACTTGATCCTGGAAGAAAGTGTTCAAGTTAGTTTTATTCAAACCACTTGTGGTTATCTGAGAAAAGTGAAGTTCATGTCTTTCTGTGCATACCTGTGTAGAAACACTAGGATCATTTGATTGAACTTCTGGAGCAATGATTGCTTCAGATACCGTGCTAAGAGGAGTATCAGCTTCTTCATCAATCTTTCTTTCTCCTTGAGCCTGAGAATTAAAATCAAAATGCAAGTTATGGATTTGATTAGAAAAGTTAAGTTCACATAGAACAATGTTAATATCTGAGGTATCAATTACTTCCGTAGTTGGAAGCTCAGAATCAACAATTTGCTCAGAAACCATGTTGCATTTTGGCACCTTTTCTTGAGATTTTTCCTGTTCGGCATTATCAACATCCATGGGATTTGTCCTTAAGCTAGAACTGCATATTCTTCAGACAACCATCATCCTAAAGAACAAGAAAATACCAAAATCTTCTATCTACTTTGGTTTCTCTCTATGAAACACTAGTTTCCTTTTTTCCGCCGCTCTGATGTATCGTCCGGCAGCTTCTCGCTGCTTATCTGTGGTGATGCCAGTTTCTCAACCCCCTTCCCCTACCGGTAACCTTAATCCCCCCCTCTTCTCCTTCGCTTTCTCCCTCTCACCTTCCTCCTCCTCCTCGTCCTAATTTTGAGCTTCCGTGGTCTCTCACTCCCCCAATTTTTGTTTTTCAGGATGGTTCGGTCAAACCTTTGGTTAATCCTATCCCATCTCCATCTTAGCTTGATAGTTCTATTGCGGTCCGTAATATTGTGTCTCCTAAAGTTGTATCGGCTGAAGAAGATGGCTTAACCTTGATTAACTTCTCTGATGCGGAGATAGGTCATCTCTCTAAGCCTTTCACAACCACTCTGGTTGGAAAATTTACGAACGGTATTCCTAACCTTACTGATATGTCTATTGCTCTAAATAAAATGTCTTTGAAATGAAAGTTTAATGTTAGTTTTTTCAATTCTAGAAATGTTATCATTCGTCTTTACTGCAAAGATGATTATAAATTTCTTTGGAGGAAAATGCTATTTCAATTGGTAACTATCCTATGAGAATTTTAAAATGGTCTCCAGATTTTTCTAAAAAGGATTCTCCTATTCTCCCTATTTGGTTAACTGTGAAACACGTCCCTATTATGCTTTATCACCCTGAAGCCCTGTTTGAATTGGTTAAGCCCTTTTGTTCCCCTTTGAGAGTGGATACAACTACGGCTGAATTTACTAGGTTAGAAAGATCCAAAATTCTTGTTGAAATTGATGGGTCTAAGCCTGTCCCATATGCTATTTGGATTGGTATCCATGGTAAAAAAGTTAAAATTGTTGTTTTGCATGATCCTTTACCTAGTTACTGTCTGCATTATTGCAAACTGGGTCACTCTTTTGATATGAGTTTTCTTAAATACCCCCACTTAAAAACTGGTAAAGGTACTAACTTGGTGAATGAGAACGCAGGTTTTATACAGACTAAGTCCAATTAAAATAGTCCTAGAAGAAGAGTTGTTTCTGACTGGTAACCTTGGGAGGAGACTAATCCTTCTAAAGATGGTTGGCATAGTTGGTCTGCTGGTAGTTCTACTGTTGTTGAATGGCCATCTTGGTCTCGCGTCCAGCCAGTCATTGTGAACTTGAATATCACTAATAGCTTTGAGGCTTTGAATGCCATTAACTCTGATGAGTTTCCCCATGAGGAGGACCCAGTTGGGTCTCCTATTGGTGACAAAGCTTTATCATCACAATATGAAATTGTCACTGAAACTCGACCATCTAAGTAGCAGTGCTCTACTAAATGTTCTGCTCATTCTAGGACTGAAAGGGAAGTATTTGATCCTGTTAACCCCACTAGTTTGGTAGAAATCATTTTAATAATTCTTTCTTTGAAGCACCTGAATTTGAACCCCTTATTTGCAGCAGAACAGAAGAAATTCAACTGATGGTGTTTTGAGGTTGAGGATTTAGCTGAGTCTGATGCTAAGCTTAATTTGGCCCCAACCCAGGAACTCATTAGGATGTTAATTGTCATTTCTGATGGGGAGTCTCTAGCTCCATCTGGTAGTGATAAGTAACTTATCTCTGAGGCAGGTAACTTACTTGGTTCTTCCCATTGCTTTATGTACTAGAAGTCAAAAAAAGAAAAAAAATAAGAGAAAAGAATCTTCAACCGGTACTAGTTCTAGATGAAGATTCAATTTTGGAACATAAGAGGTATTGCCAATAAGGCCTCTCAACAACAACTTTGGTACTTATGCAAAAAAAGAAAATATTGATATTTTGGTTTATCTGAACCCCTTATCCCTTTGGATTCTATCAAATTTTGTAAACTTCTGCATATGGAAGCTGCTTATGAAAATTGCAACAAAAAAAAAATTGGCTCTTTGTTAAGGTTAATTTTAATTGTGAGATTCTTGAGGATAATGCTCAATTTTTACATTGTAAAATCTCCTCTTCTACAATCCCTTCCCCTTTCTTTCTCTCGGTGGTGTATGCTAAGTGCTCTAGGCTTGAAAGACTGGATTTATGGTCTGATCTAAAATCTCTTAATGTGTCTGATCTGCTTTGGGCTATTATGGAGAATTTTAACATTATTTATAACTCTTCTGTAAAAAGTGGTGGTACCCCTTCTAACCTGGCTGCTATGACCGATTTTAATAATTGGATCCTTGACCTTAGCCTGATTGATGTTGGTTTTCATTATGCCCCCTTTACTTGGCAAAGAGCCCATACATTAGAAAGGTTGGATAGATACTTGTTTCTTGTGAATAATGTGTTACATGCTATTAGGAGATGCTCTGACAATTCTCCTATTGCTTAAACTTCTTTGGTTCATAATCATAAGCCTAGGAAAAATTTTAGGTATCAAAACATGTGGGATTCACATCTTGATATATAACCAACTTGCTCTTAATTGGAATTGTCCTACTCATCATGTTGGATTTAAAAAGTTGTGGGAAAAGCATCACAGATTGAAACAATTATTGAATTGGTGGAATCACAATGTCTTTGGTAACATCTTTGACAAACTAAAAGCTTTAGAAGGGGAACTGGCTAATTGTGAACTAGCTTTTAGTAATGATCCTTCTGATAGTATTATGTCTAATGTCACTGTTAAATCTCTTCAATTCCATAATGCTTTGAATATAGATGAAACTTTTCTCAAACAAAAAGCTTGTTTTACTTGGAACTTGGAAGGGGATAGGAATTCTAAGATGTTTCTTGCTATAGTTCAGAGGAAAAAGTCTAAATCTGGGATATTTGCTATCACTGAGAATAACACTACCATTTTTTATTGTAAGAGTATTGAAGACTTTGATATTTCTTACTTTGAGCAAGTGTTGGGGGACAAGACTCATGTGTTGGAGGATGCTGACCTTTCTATTTTTCAAAATCAGATTAACGAAAGGTATAATTTTGACCTTTGTAAAACTCCTAACCTTGAGGAAATTAAATCTGTGGTTTTGCTTTAAACAAGATTTCTGTTGCTAGTCCTGATGGATTCTCAGCTGTTTTTTACCAGTTTGCCTGGTCCATTATTAAAGCTGATCTCTTTGAACCTATCCTGGATTTTTTTACTGGTGCCCCTAATCCTAAAGGATTTTCTCACACTTCCATTGCCTTGATTCCTAAAGTTCCTAATGCCTAGCATTGGATTAAGTTCAGTCCTATTAGTCTTGTTCTAATGTGCACAAAATCATTTCCATGTTGCTCAATGATAGATTTGTTGCCTCTATTATTTATGATAATCAGAGTGGTTTCATGCAAGGTAGATCCATTTTGATAATATTTTACTTGCACAAGAAATGACTCATTGTTTGGATAAAAAAAAACTAGATGTTCTAACTGTATCTTGAAGCTTGATCTTCTTAAAGTTTATGATAGACTCAATTTCTTGTTTAAAGTTTTAAAGTCTACTGGCTTTTCAGATTGTTGGATTAATCTGGTTTCTAGAATTATCACTAGTTGTCACTTTAGCTTTCATATCAGTGGCAGTTCTAGTGGTTTCATAGCTTCTGGGCATGGTGTTAGACAGGGAAACCCTTTGTCTCCTTCTCTTTTTATCCTTGCCTCTGAGTATTTTTCTATACATGTTAATTTGATTCTAAGGGTGTAGTAAATATTTGTCACCCCAGCATGTTTTTTATTCGAAGGTTGGAATAAATATATGTCATCTAGCTTATGTTGATAATTGTATTACTTTTACCAAAGGTCTCAAAATTGGCTTGACTAAAATCATGAACTTTTTGCATCATTTTGAAGTTGTGTCTGGTCAAAAAGTCAACTATGCTAAAAGCAGTATCATTTGTGAGAAGAATGCCAATAGCTCTATGATTCAAAATTTATCTAGTTTTCCAACTTGAGAGCCTTCCTTTTACTTACTTGGGTGCTCCTGTGGCCAAAGGTAGAAAGAAGGTTCACTTGTACGGTCCTCTCATTGACAAAGTTAGAGCTAAATTGGTTGGTTGGAACTTAAATTGTATTTCCCAGGGTGGGAGATGGGTCCTCATTAAATGTGTGCTTTGTTCCATGCCTATTTTTATCCTCCAATTTTTAAAACCCCCTGACTCTGTTTTAAAGCAATTGGATACCCTCTTTGCTAGGTTCTTTTGGGGCTCACCTGACAACAAGAAGATACACTGGACTAAATGGTCTAATGTTTGTTATCCTATTGATGAAGGTGGTTTAGCCATCAGAACTCTAGTTGATATGTGTAAAGCTTTTATGATCTAGTTATGGGGGAAATTTAGAGCTCAAATTCTTTATGTGCTAAGTTTTTGGATAAAAAATATTGCAAAAATAAGAATTTCAATGAGGTTTCTATTCATGGTTCTAATTCCATTTTATGGAAAAGGATGAACAAATTGAAAAAGGTGGCTCAGGATGATAATTTTTTGAAAGTGGGTGATGGTAAACTTTCCTTCTAGTTTGATGAATGGTCTAATTTGGGTCCTCTTCATTTACTGGCCCTGAATCATGAATCTTGTAAGGGCTTGATCAATGATTACATAACCAACATTAGTTGAAACTGGGACCTTCTGTACGAGAACTTGCCAGCTCATGTTGTTACCAAGCTGAGATGAATTATCTTTGATGTGAAAGATGTACATTTGTGGAAACTTACATCTCATTGTCATTTTTCTACCAAATCTTCCTGGGAGCTTATTAAGGTTAAAAAAATTTATCAGAGACCCTCTCAAGCTCCCTTGGCATGGAAGGTTTTTCACTACCATATCCATTTTTTAGTGGAAATCCCTTAATGGATGGCGTCCTATTGAGGCAACCTTAAAGGATAAGGGCATGGTGGTGGTTTCCAAATGCCAATGTTGTGCTGATGTTGAAACCTTAGATCATGTGTTGATTGATAGTTCTGAAGCTATCAAAGTTTGGACCTATTTTAGCAGAATTTTGCAAGTTCAATTGGTTCATAATCAAAGCTTGCTTAATAGGTTCAATACTTGGTCTGTTTCTTCTCATTTTTGTAAACCTGGGCATATTAGAGTAGTTCTTCCCATGTTGATTTGTTGGTTTCCGTGGTTGGCCAGAAATAAAGCCAAATATGACCATAAACCTATCAAAGCTGAAGGCATCATTTTACAGATAAAAAACCTCATTTGCCTCACTCACAATGCCAAACCTTTTCCTAGAACCCTGTGGCAGGGTGATTACCAAGTGGCTGCTTCTTGGGTATCATATTTGTGAATAAAATTAGAAGAACTCCCATGGTTGTTTATTGGCATAAACCTGCCACTAGTTGCCTAAAACTCAACACTGATGGTGCTTTCTCTTATAGCACTAATCTAGCTGCTGATGGAGGTTTGTTCAGAGATTACCAATGCAACATTGTTCTTGCCTTTACTAAACACCTTGAGAATGTCTCTATTTTGGAAGTTGATCTCACTACTATTATAGAAGGCTTGGCCTTTTGTGAAGACATGGACTGCCCCATATATCTGGAATCTGACTCTCTTTTGTTTATCCAGTTACTGTTGAGCACCAAACCTTATGCTAACTGGAAAGATTATCACTTACTTGCTAAGATTAAGCTTCTTGTTAATGCTCATTTTTTTCATATCTCTCATGTCTATAGAGAAAGTAACCAAGCAACTGATTGGTTAGCATCTCACAATTTGGAATTTTTGGCTACTGAAAACTTCTACCCTGGAAGCTTTCCTGTGGATCTCAGAAGAATTTTGTATCATGACAAATGCAACACTCCTTATATCATACTTTGAATCATGATGGTGCCCCTTTGTTTCCTGGAATCTGTGTTTATCTGTTTGTGTTTGGTTGGGCATTTCTGTGGTTGTCATTGTTTATTGTTATATATATTATGGAAAAACTGAGAGATCAGATCTGAAAAAAATGATATATGTTGCAAAAAAAAAAAATATGATGCAATACAAATCTGTCAAAAGCCAGTTTCTGATAAAAAGACATGCGATCAGTCTAAACAAAGCAGTTGATTAGAGAGAGAAAAAGTTAGATTTATTGCTTGTTATTTGTTGGTCTGTTATGCATTGGTGGATCATTGTTTGTTGGAGCCTTGATATTTTGAACCTTAAGATTTTGATATCCAAGTGTGGTGGAGGCTTTTTCAAAAAGTCCAAGCTATTTTTGAAATGTATTATCTTGTTTCATATTGAATTTTCCAATATCATCAGTACTAACTTGTTCTTTTGGTGGGACTATGATGAGGACAATTGCTCCATATCTGAGTCCTTTTTCAGTCCAAATTGGTCTTACCGGATATATTTTGTCCTATGGTTACCTAGTAGAGTCTTTTGGTCATGTTATTTATCTCTTTGTGTTATAAAAGCCAATACCACTAAAAAAAGGCATGGTATATTTGCATATCAGTCTAAAAAAAGCAGCTGATGTTGATAGGAAAAAAAGAAATATATATTCCTGCAAAAGCCATTTTATCATTCAAAACCAACTCAGAAAAAGAGCTGAAGCTAAGTAGAGAGAAAATCTATAAGGAGGCTGGCTGCCATGATTCTATTTCTTCTGGTATCTTTTGTCTTGTTGAATTCAAGCTATTTGTATTGGCCCTTTTTGTGGTTCTTATTTTAGATTTCTTATCATAATCTGTGTGTATGGTTTGACTTCTGGATGGATGGTATGGACTGGGAGCAGGTTCTACTTTACTACTTTGATCCTTTGGTTGAAATTGTCTTGGACTAGTGGTTTGCTCTACTGGAATCTATGGAGCACTCTTTTCACTTATCTTATTGTCTGTAAGATGTTAGTGTGGACTCTTTTGGAGACTAATTTCAGAACACTATACCTTGCTTGGATTGCTTGCTATTGGAGAGATCATTTGCACTACCCCTGCTATTTCTATGTTTAGAGATCTTCACTTTCTAGCTTTTGTGGAGCAGTCCAGCTTCTTTGGCATTTGGCAGTTTCCTGTTACTGTGTCATCGATGGACTATGAGGGTCTACAAGATTTTAGTATAATTCAACATGTAATTGGCAATTATAACTTTAGTAAACTTTTGTTGTTAGTTTGTTTTATTCTAGTTGTTTTGTTAGGCCTTAATCTATTTAGTAGTTCGGCTTTGTGTAATCTCTTTCACATCCCTTTGTACACGGGTTCCTATAAACCCCCGTGATTGCTCATATTTTTCATTAATAATATTCATAATTCCAATAAAAAAAGAGAAAAAAAGACATCCATGGGTGATGGAGATGTCACAGTGGTTTCTCCATCAACATGTTCTTCTGATTGAACCTATAAGAAGAAACGTTGCATTGATTAAGCAAATGATTTGTACAAGTAATTCATAGAGAGACTTGGTTCATATTTTACATACCTTCTCAATTTAAGGCTCGGAAATAATCTCTTCAGAAGGCTTTTCAACCTCTGGAATCACTTGGTCATGTGGTGTTTCCACCACTCGATTGGCTTTCTCATTTGGAAACTGTATAGAGAGAAAATGAGGTCAAATACATATAAGAATTCAATAAAGACCAAATTATTTCTTTTTAGAAACAATTGACTACCTGTATCACAGGCTCAGAGTCTTGATGTGCAGAGGTTGAAAGAAAATCTTCTTCATATATTCATAGGGGTAGGCAAAATATCTTCCCCCAGGAATGGTGTCTCCATGAAAGTCTGTAACAAAGGAAGTTTATGAGTAACAAGTTAACATTACACAAATTTCAAAACTTAGATATAGACTACTATTTTACCTGGTTATCTTCAAGCAATGTGGCTTCCATTTCTTTGTTGGAAGTTTCTGGTACATCGAACCTTTTCTCACTTTGTTCATTCTGAGTTCCCGTCTCAGTTTGAGGAAGCTGCTCATGTGCAGGATCTTCTTCAGTATTTAAGTTTGCTGGCAACTAGAGTGTGGAAGCAATGTTAGCATCTTCCAGAACTCTGTCATTCACTGCCAAGCCTTCATCTACCTGTTGGGGTGTGACAAATTCAATCGACTTCTCTTTAGTTGCATACTCTGGAACTTTAGCTTTTTTTGGCAGTGGAGATGAGCTAGAGGCTCCACCTTGAGTCACTATCCGTGATCTTTTCAGAAACTCTTGGAGTGGGAGGTCATCTTCTGAGTCTCCACTTAAGTCTAGGGCCATCAATGTCATTTAGATCATTCACGGACAGCTCTGGCATCTTGCCTACGCTCAAAGATCTCCTATCTGAGCTGGAGTCTTTCTTGATGGGAAGGGGTTGTTAGGCTTTAACAACTTTTGTTTCCCTTTCTAATTGAGGTGTGTCAACATGTAAAACTTGCACACTCTTTTTTTCCCTAGGTTTCTTGGTCCTTGGCTTCTAAGAGACTTGGACCTCAACCTAAATCTCTTCAGAAACCCCTTCTCCCTGAGTAACCAATTAATCCTTGACAGCCTTTTTCAAGGCTTCCTCATAAGCAATTTTGTACATACTATTGGTCACTAGGATATCCATGTGCTCACTGAGCACAACTCCTTATTTCTCCAAAAGGTAGCAGATCTTCATGTCATATTGCATGTTGGCTTTGGTGTTTGCACGGCCTTTGACTAACTTGGGCTCAAACTCCTTGACCCTATTCACAAATTTCATGAATGTGTACTTCCCCCAATTAAAGAGGTTTTCCCTATCATTCAGTTCTTTCTGGAGAATGCTCATAATCATCATTCCTTCCAGACTTATCTGGTCTATGCCTCCTTTGTTTCCATTGAAGCAACGATGCAAGATACTAGCAAGCACATTCTAGTGTTCAAAGAGATGTCTGGTCCTTATATCTCCCAATATGAGCATGGATGGACAGTCTTCAATTTTGTCATATGCAACTTCTTCATATAGTACTCTGACACTGTAATTCAGAGCCTTGTCTCTTTGTTGATTTCAAAATTGGTACCACGATTCTTGAGACAGAAGATTTTGCAGAAACTTCACAATCAAGATATATTTCTATACCTTGAACCTTCGACTTGATGAACGTTTCTTCAATGTCGTTCACAGTCTGGACGTAGACCTTGGAAGAATTGTAAAATTCCAAGACATCTAGTGGTGATAAGCCATTAGGAGCAGCACTTAGAAACTTTTTGATGTGAGCTTGTGCAAGCATTTTTACCACTAAATTTCTATATGGAGTGGAGGAAATAGCAACACTTAGGTATTTTTCAACCATATGAGCACCCCAGTTAATTTTGAGGCTGGAGGTCCAGTCCTCAGGGTTGAAATCACCCAGCAAGCATTTATTCAACACATGCAACTCATTTTCTCCTTGCTTTTCAGCAGAAGATGTAGAAACAGAGTTCTTCAAGGAGGTTTTTCTGGGAGCCATCTCTTAAAGAGTTTGTGAGTAAGGTAATTGATGTGAGTGTTTGAATTCGAGAGAATTTAGTATATCTTTGAGAAGACTAAATGAGGAACATATGATTAACAAAAAGATTTGCTGAGAATTTCGAGAGTTTTTTTTGTTTTCACGCAAGATAAAATTTCGAATTTGGTAAAAGTGTTTGTGTCTTACCAAAATCTTATATATGTAGTAGGTAAAAATTACATAAATACAACATACGTATAGAAATTTCATATGTATAACTGTGTACACTGCATCGGTATGATATACGGTTCTACTTTGCATTTAATGCTTAGTGGGCCATGATTGTATTCGCAACAAGCATTACTTGACGAGATTTAATATGACATGTTGAGACCAAACGTTTATTCATCAAGGGATATAGTTGAATATCTTTGCAATGATAGCAATCATCACATGTTCCTGTGTCCACTTAATGAATTTTGGCAATAGATATCCATAAGTCACTGTTAGTCTGAGAGAATACACCTTTGGTCTTGCCACTCATAGAGCAAGTCTTGTTTTATGTTACTTATCATAAAAATGGTAAAAACATAAAACCTTAGACATGTTTGACTCTCAGAAATATGTACTTTGTTGGACTATTTGTTCCCCCATACTTCATGACCTAAATAATTTTCTGAGTTCCCCTTTCAGAAATTACCACTGGATATTGCCATGTCCATAGTATTTGAGTTCGAGTTTTATATACTATGGATTATATACCAACTAGCCTCTCTGGATTCCATTTTCCAAAAAACCTTAGGCTTTATGAGTCTCATATCTCAGAAACCTTTGCATCCCTTCTTTACATATTGGTTAACTGAATACCCTTTTCAGGAACCTATTTCCTTTTCTTCATACTTACTCAACTCTTTTAGAGATTTAGAACTTTTCAGTTCTTTGGTAACTCCATTAACCCAAGATTATGTCTTAAGGTTAAAAACCGACATGCCTGGAGTGGCATAGTCTCTAAATTATTTTTGTATCCATAAAATTTGAGTAGCATAACAACCAGCAGCAATATATTCAGCCTTTATGGTAGAAGTAGCAATTGAGTTTTGCTTCTTGCTAAACCATGAGATAAGTCTACTTCCCAGAAACTGAAAAGTTCCTGAAGTACTTTTCCTATCAAGCATTGATCCAGTTTAGTAAACATTTGAGTAGCCAACCAAACTCAATCCACTTTCTTTAGGATACTAAAGTCCAACTTCTACAGTACCTTTAACATACCTTAATATCTTCATAGCAATTTTGTAGTGTGATTGCATAGGATTTGTCTGAAATCTAGTACACGCACCAACTACATATTGAATATAGGTATGGTAGCAGTAATGTAGAGTAGTGAATCTAGAAATTTCCTATACTTATGTTCTTTAAAACTCTTGTCAGATTCAGTATAAGTTATTTTGGTTCATATGCTCATATGTGTCTTAACATTCTTTTCAGAAGGCTTTAGAATGAACTTTATGAGCATATCCTCTGCATACTTTGTTTGACTGATGAATATTCCATCATTCAATTGCTTGACTTGCAATCCTAGGAAATAGTTCAATTCTCCCATTATGCTCATCTCAAATTTACTTTTCATGAGATTTGCAAAGTCATCACAAAGTTGCTTGTATTTAGATCCAAATATAATGTCATCATCATATACTTGAACTAAAAGAAGTTTCCCTTCATGATTTAAAATAAATAAAGTTTTATCAACTTCACCTTTCTTAAAACCACTTTTCATAAGGTATTTGGCCAAAGTGTCATACAATTCTCTTGGAGCCTATTTCAGTCAATATAGAGCTTTCTATAACTTATAGACATTTCTACTTTCTGAAGAAACTTCAAAGCCTGGTGGTTGATCAACATAGACTTCCTCTGCAAGTTCACCATTCAGAAATGCACTTTTGACATCCATTTGGTAAATTTTAAAGTCATTACGAGCTGCAAAGGCTAGAAATAGTCTGATTGCATCAAATCTTGCAACTGGTGCATATGACTCATCAAGATATAAGCCTTCAGTCTGGGTAAACCCCTTGGCAACAAACCTAGCCTTGGTTCTGGTTATTTCACTAGACTTATACATTTTATTTCTGAAAACCCACTTAGTCTCGATCACATATATTTCTTCTACAAATGGGACTAGTTTCCAGATCTTATTTCTCTCAAATTGATCCAACTCTTCTTGTATTGAAAAAATCCAGTCTTGATCCTTTAATGCATTTTCAATAGTTTTAGGCTCAATGTTTGAGATTAAACATCCAAAGAGAGAATCAGCATTTTCAGCGATTTCTCTCCCAGTTCTAACACTTTGATCAATAGGACCAATCACATCCTTTATAGGATGATCTCTAATCCATTTCATTATAGGTTTTGAACTAATAGGGTCGCTATCTTCGTGATCTCAATGTGAATCACTACGATTATGACTTGATAGTTCTTCAGTATCAGTGATATTTTGTACACTAGAAGTGCAGTAAATATCAGACACTTGTTCAGTGTGAGAGAATTCTAGAACACGACTTTTAGAAGGGTCATTCCCAGAAAGATCTCTACGATAAATATTCTCAATTTCCATTACTGGAATTTTCATAGGAAATTCTTCATCATGTCTAATAGTCATCTGGTTGTTACTAGAAACATCATGATTTTCTTCGTCAGACTCATCCTCTATATTAATGACAGAGTTTTCCTTTCGGAGGGTTCTTCTTCAGAATCCTTAATCATAAGTTCTTTGAACCTGTCTTACTTCATCAAGAGGTATTTTCTTGCTTCGTTCATAGAATTCCACATGAACTGATTCTTCAATCTTCTTTGTTCTCTTGTTTTATACTCTGTAGAGTTTGCTATTCATAGAATAACCAAGAAATACACCTTCATGTAATTTCAGTTGAAATGTTCTCAAATATCATTTTCCATTGTTTAGAACAAAACATCTACGAACAAACACTTTCAAATGTTTGATATTACTGGGTCTACCAACCAAAAGCTCATAAGTAGTTTTGTCATGGTGTTTGTTTAATAATCATCTTTCCTGAGTGTAGCATGTTGTATTTACAGCTTCAACCCAATAAATTTCACTTATTTTAGTGTCAGCTAACATTGTCCTTGCAGCTTCTTTAAGGGTCCAATTCTTCCTTTCAGCAGCACCATTTTGTTTTGGTGTCCTTACACAAGATAGTTGGTGTTGTATACCTTTGTAGGTACAAACTCTTTTATGTATTGGTTGACAAATTCAGTACCATGGTATGTTCTGATTGTAGATACCTTGTCATTTTTCAAGACTTCAAGTTTATTCAGCAAGTTTGATATCTCCACCGAAGCATCAGATTTTTGTTTCAGAAAGACAACCCAGGTAAACCTAGAGAAGTCATCTATAAAAACTAGAACATACTTCTTGCCGGCATAACTAGTTACAGATGATTCAAAGAGATTCATGTGTAATAATTGCAGTGGTCTAACACGTGAATGTCTGGTTTTGGACTTGAATGAGGTTATGAATTGTTTCGCCAATTGACAAGCAGAGCAGACACCGTCCTTTCTGAAAGTTGTTTTAGGTTATCCAACCACTAAATCCTTCTTGGAAAGTTTGTTCAAAGTTTTAAAATTCAAGTGACTCATCCTCTTGTGCCATAACCAGTGTTCTTCAGTGTGACCTGATTACTCACCATGAAACATTCTTCAGTTGTGGAAGATGTCCAATCAGCGACATATAGACTTCTTTTCCGTCGAGCAACCAAGACTGTCTAATTTGACTCATAGTCAAACAATTTGCAGAATTTCAATTTTATCTTCACCGAATATCCCCTATCTGCAAATTGGGTCATGCTTAGAAGATTATATTTCAAACCTTTAACATGTAATACGTCAGAGATGTAAGGGATCCAAATTCAACGTTGCCAAATCCTATGAAAGGATTTAATTCACTTCCAGCAAACTTGATGTTTGGTCCAGTATTGCATACTCTATAATCGACCAAGTTTGCTTCGTCTCCTGTCATGTGCTTCCAGAATCCACTATCAAATAGCAATTGAGCCTTAGTCCAAGAAAAGTTCTGCACAAAATAGGAAATAGGAGTTAGGTTCGAGACTCAGAAACAAAACCATCTGGACTAAACGTTCTTCTTGTGGGAATCCATTTTTTGAATGAATCTCATAGGAGTAGGTTTTTGTCTACTTGGAATATAAGGAGCAATTCTAGAATCATTAGATTTCAGATCGGTTTTTTTTCTTGGAGTGTTCCTTGGTGTTCCTCGTGGTGGCTTCAGAGACCTGTCAGGTTTCTGAGTTTGCTTTTCAGCAAGCTTAGTCTTCCAGACCAAGATTCTTAGGCCTGGCATTCAGTTTTTTATGTGGCTTGGGATTGCTTCGAATTCTGATAATTGCTATAAGCAATTCTAGCTTTCCACCATCGTTTGTTTCCTTCCTTATATTGTTGAATGAGGACCTTCCCGATAGCACAATAGCCAATACCTTTTAAGCACCATTGGCTTTCTGAACGCGATTTTCAGCAGCCTTACTAGTCTCTTTATCATCCCTGTATCCATAGAATGGTACAGTAAGAAATACATCTTGTTGGTCCAGATAACGACAAAAGAAAAGAGTAGGGGGGGTGGTTAATAATCTTTTCAAACTTTTGTCGATAAACACTATTTCTCATAAAATGTTGGGTTTCTGATACTTATATTCAGATAGCGGAAGACTTAAGTGATAGATAAATGTGTTTGTGCTTTGCAGTAATAAATGTGTGTGTGTGTGTGTGTGTGTTATGTTGGAATGAAAATACATAATAAGTAAATAACACAACAAGTATAGTGGTATCTGGAGGTGGTGGAATCCTCCAACTAGTCCACTCGGCCTATCTGAGACCTGAAATTCACTAGAACAGACAATTGAGTTCTCCTTATAATTAATCCTATTCTAAGATCCCTACAAACAAATGGTTCCCAACCAAATGTTCACCATGAGTTGTTCCCTAACTTCTAGAGCCAAGTACTTCTTGTACTCAAGATAACCTTGGAGCTATTCCTTGATTTTCAAAATCAAGTACTTCATGTACTCCACGCCTTGATGGTGTTGGTTATAAGTTGATTGCCAGGAAAGCTTCTCGTATAACTTTTCATTTATATTTTCAGAGAGCTTAGAAAAGATAACACTACTTGATACACTTATTCAATGTAAGGTAGGTTCTCTTTTACTAGCCCAAGTAATTGGTATCCGTTCTAGAGAATGAGCTTCATAAATGGTATCCGAAAGTTCAACTCTTTCACGAATAACAATCTCTTGTTATAGGTTCAGGACACTTAGAACTACTAGTGATTCTTCGAGCTTTTCATTCGCAACAGCAAGCTTGGAAACTGGTAGTGAGATGCTTGAGAGAATACTTTCTTGATAAGTAGATATGAGCATAGTTCGTGTGTGTATTTCTCAGCTTCTAAGTGGTGATATTTATAGATGAATATGAGAGTCATTTGAATAGCATCCGCTAGACATTCTCAAAATTCAATCCATTGATATCTCGAAATAAGTACTCAGAAGTACCTTTCTCATTTTTCAGAGAGGACTATGCATTGAGAGACTTTCTATTTAAACCTTTCTTCAGCTTTCTGAGTGCCATAGTAAGCTTCCTCCTGTGCCTTCTTGCCATTATAGCAGTCTTCATCTCTAACCATGCCTAGATCTTTCTGTGATAAGGCAATGCTAGTGGCTTTGTGAACTAAGTTCTTAGCAACTGGCTTTACATCGGATGGGAGAAATGTAAGGACCTGGGAATCATGCTCTACTAGCTCAGATAGCAATTGAGCAAACACAACACTTCTACCCAATTATTTGTCGTCTCGAGTAGTGATGGCCGGTAAAGAGAAGATATGGAGAGCAAGAAACTCTCGCTTATATTGTGAAAGAACTATTGCATCCTCTTCTGGAGCCATGTCCTGTGTCTCATCATCATTAGTGCTCACGTAGATGTAATCGTCCTGATCAATGGAGTCTAGGCCAGCAACCATTTTACCTTTACCCTTGGTGGTGCCTTTCTGAGATGATGGTATTTTAAGCCTCTCTGATGCAGCCTTAGCATCATGCTATGTATCTAATGTCACCAGAGCGTCCAACTCTGCAGCCGTGGCATCAATATCTTTCTTCAATTGTACCTTTTCAACAAGGACTTTCCGCTCCTTGGCATGCCTCAATTTTCAGTAATTAGGCCTTCTTAGCTTCAATTTGAGACTGGTACTCAAGACTGAGTCTTGTCTCTTCTTCCAACATATCCTTGAGCTTAAAAACTCTATGTTCAATGGCTTGAATGTATACTTGTAAAGTAGCATGTTTAGTTTGTTCTTGTGAGACTTGTTGGTCTTCATCTTGGTCTGCTGGTGGTGGTGATTTTGGTGATGATGGTGAGTCTCTATGAGTAGAGTCTGGAGTAGGTGAAGTCTCTATTCCTGCACCTCCTTGTGCCATTCCACCAGTCCCTGGTGTTGGACTATCACCATCTTCATCGTGAGATGGATTGTTATCACCTCCTTCATGATGTTCAGATGAAGTGTCAAGATCATTCTCATCAGTTTCCTCTTCTTCATTCGATAGAAGACTAATCACAATGGGAAGAGTGATCATTCGCCCGTTTACTTCCTCTTGTTCATTGGCAAAGTTGGATCTAGTGTCTGCTTACTGGTGTCTTCATATCCAACATTAAAAGCATCCATCAATTTCTTACCAACTTCATATATGAATTCATCATGCATCAATGTATAATGAGAGTAATCCTCTGTTGGGAACATTGCATGGACATAGTTTTCCAGATCCAACACTCGTACTCGTCTATCATTGTTATCGATCACCTTGGAAAGCTCTGTGAGATCGGATTTTCTGAGCTTTTGCCATTGTCTGAAACATTTGATATGTCTCTTCAAGGTTATTGTCTAGAAAACCTTCAGTAGATCAAGTGGTGCTTCCAGATCGATCACTAGTATTACAACTTGAGCCTGAAATAAAGTGTTCAAGTTAGTTTTATTCAAACCACTTGTAGTTATCTGAGAATAGATATGTTCATGTCTTTTTGAGCATAGCTGTGTAGCAACATTAGGCTCATTTGATTGAACTTCTGGAGTAATGTTTGCTTCATATACCGTGTTGAGAGGAGTAGCACTTTCCTCATCAACCTTTCTTTTTTCTTGAGCCTGAGAATTAAAATCAAAATTCAAGTTATGGGTTTGATTAGAAAAGATATGTTCAGACAGAACAATATTGATGACTGAGGTATCACTTACTTCCGTAATTGGAAGATCAGTATCAACAACTTACCCAGAAATGTTGGTTTCTGGCACCTTTTCTGGAGATTTTGCCTGTCGGTATTATCAACATCCATGTGTGATGGAGATGTCGCGTTGGTTTCTCCATCGACATGTTCTTTGTTTGAATCTAAAAGAAGAAACATTGAATTTGATTAAGTAGTGATTTATTACATGTCATTTTGAAAGGAAGTCGATTCTACTTTTATATACCTTCTCAACAGAAGGCTTAGAAGTAAATTACTCAAAAGACTTTGCAGTCTCTCGAATGACTTGTTCTTGTGGTATTGGTACCACTTCACCTTCTTCCTCAGTTTGAGCATGTACATAAAGACAAAGAATGAAGTGTTAAGACCACACTTAGAAACTTATTTAAATCAAATTATTTCTTTTCAAAAATAATCAATTACATGTATCACAGGCTCAGTTTCCATGTGTTCTGAGGTTTGTGGAACCACATCTTCATTCATAAAGTTAGGCACACTGGCTTCCCCCAGTGTTTGTTTCTCCATATTGGCCTCTAATAGAAAAGTTATATGAGTAAAAAGTTAACATAAAATGCTTACAAGTTAGAGATAAACCATTATGCCACTTGAATACCTTCAGACAGATTGGCCTCATCCACTGGTGGAGATTCTATGATGTGTTGTTGATCAGCATCCACATCTTTGTTTGAAGTTTCTGGTACTTCGGACCTTTCCTATACTTGATCACCCTGAATACTCATCTCAGTTAGATCCCTATCAGAGAATTCAGGAACCTGCACAGTTGCAGGAATTTCTTCAGCAATGAAGTTTGCTGGCAACTCGAGTGTGGAAGCATTATCAATATCTTCCAGCACTATGTCATTCACCGCCAAGCCTTCTTCTACCTGTTGGTGTGTGACAACATCAACCGAATTCTCTTTAGTTGGTGTGTGAAAACATCAACCGAATTCTCTTTAGTTGGTGTGTGACAACATCAACCGAATTCTCTTTAGTTGCATTCTCTACAACTTTAGCTCTTTTCGGTAGTGGAGATGAGCTAGAGGCTCCACCATGAGTCTCTTCCATGATCTTTTGAGAACCTCTTGGAGTGGGAGGTCGTATTTTGAGTCTCCACTAAAGTCTGGGACAGACTCATCAATGTCGTTTAGGTCATTCACGGACAGCTCTGGCATCTTGCCTAAGCTTATAGATCTCCTTTCTGAGCTGGAGTCTTTCTGGATGGGAAGGGGTTGTTGGGCTTCAACATTTTTTGTTGTCCTTTCTGATGGAAGTGTGTCAACAAGTAAGACTTGCACACTCTTTTTGGCCCTAGGCTTCTTGTTCCTTAATTTCTTAGCGACTTGGACCCCAACCTGAATTTCTTCAGAAACCCCTTCTCCCTAAGCAACCATCTCGTCCTTGGCAGCCTTTTTCAAGGCTTCCTCACAAGCATGCTTGTACATACTATTGGTCACTGTGATATCCATGTGCTCTCTGAGCACAACTCCACATTTCTCCATAAGATAGCAAATTTTCAGGGAATAGTGCATATTGGCTTTGGTATCAGCACTGCCTTTGACTACCTTGGGCTCAAACTCCTTGACCCTATTCAAAAATTTCATGACTGTGTACTTCCCCCAATTAAAGAGTTTTTCCCTATCATTCAGTTCTTTCTGGAGAATGCTCATAATCTTCCATCGTTCCAGAATTATCTTGTCTATGCCTCCTTTGTTTCAATCGAAGCAACGATGCAAGATACTGGCAAGCACATTCCAGTGCTCAAAGAGATATCTGGTCCTTATATCTTCCAATATGAACGTGGATGGACAGTTCTCAATTTTGTCATTTGCAGCTTCTTCATATAGTACACTGACAATGTCATTCAGAGCCTTGTCTCTCGTGTTGATTTCAAAATTGTTACCACGATTCTTGAGACGGAAGTTTGCAGAAACTGTCACAATCAAGATATATTTCTATACCTTGAACCTTTAACTTGATGAACGTTTCTTCAATGTCGTTCACAGTCCGGGTGTAGACCTTGGAACAATTGTAAAATTCTAAGACATCTAGTGGTGACAAGCCACCAGGAGCAGCACTTAGAAATTTTTTGATGTGAGCTTTTGCAAGCATTTTCACCACAAAGGTCCTATATGGAGTGGAGGAAATAGCAACACTTAGGTATTTTTCAACCATGTGAGCACCCCAGTTAATTTTGAAGCTGGAGGTCCAGTCCTCAGGGTTGACATAACCCAGCAAGTGTTTATTCAACACATGCAACTCTTTTTCTACTTGATTTTCAGCAGAAGAAGTAGAAACAGAGTTCTTGGAGGAGGTCTTTCTAGGAGTCATCTCTTATATAGAGTTTGTGAGTAAGGTAATCGATGTGAGTGTTTGAATTCGGGAGAATTTAGTATATCTTTTCAGAAGACTAAACAAGGAACATATGATTAATAGAAGGATTTTCAGAAAACATAAAGAGTTTTGCTGTTTTGATGCAAGATAAAATTTGAATTTGGCAAAAGTGTTTGTCTCTGACGAAAATCCTTTATATGTAGCAGGTAAAAAAAACATAGATACAACATACATATAGAAATTTTGTATTTGTAACTATGCAAACTGCATCTGCATGGTACACGGTTTTACTTTGCATTTAATGCTTACTGGGCCATGATTTTATTTTCAACAGACATTACTTGTCAAGTTTTAATCTGACACGTTGAGATAAAATGTTTTTTCATCAAGGGCTATAGTTGAATATCTTTGCAATGATATCAATCAACAAATGTTCCCATGTCCACTTAATTAATTTTGACAATACATATCCGTAAGTCACTGTTATTTTGAGAGAATACAACTTTTGGTCTTATCACTCAGAGAGAAAGTCTTGTTTTATGTTACTTATCATAAAAATGGTAAAAAAATACAAAACCCTAGACATGTTTGACTCTTAGAAATATGTACTTTGTAGGACTATTTGTTCCCCCATACTTCATGACTAAAATGGTTTTCTAAGTTCCCCTTTCAGAAATTACCACTGGATATTGACATGTCCGTAGTATTTATACTATGGACTATATAACAACTCGCCTCTCTGGATTACTTTATTCAATAAGTCATTTTGGTTCCTATGTTCATAGCTATCTTAGCCTTCTTTTTTTAGATTGAACTTGATGAGCATATCATTTGCATACTTTGTTTGACTAATAAATATTCTATCATTGAGTTGCTTGACTTGCAATCCTAGGAAATAGTTCAGTTCTCCCATTATGCTCATCTCAAATTTACTTTTCATGAGATTCGCAAAGTCATCATAAAGTTGCTTGTCTTTAGATCAAAATATAATATCAACAACATATACTTGAAATAAAAGTAGTTTCCCTTCATGATTTAAAGTAAATAAAGTTTTATCAACTTCACCTTTCTTAAAACCACTTTCCAGAAGATATTTAGCCAAAGTGTCATACCATTCTCTTGGAGCATGTTTCAGTCCATATAGAGATTTATGTAACTTATAGACCATTCTACCTTCTGAGAAAACATCAAAGCCTGGTGGTTGATCAACATAGACTTCCTCTGCAAGTTCACCATTCAGACATGCACTTTTGACATCCATTTAGTAAACTTTAAAGTCATTAGGACCTGCAAAGACTAGAAATAGTCTGATTGCACCAATCATGCAACTGGTGCATATGACTCATCAAAATCTAAGTCTTCAGTCTGGGTAAATTCATTGGAAACCAACCTAGCCTTGTTCCTAGTTATTTCACCAAACTCATTCATTTTATTTCTGAAAACCAACTTAATTCCAATCACATATATTCCTTCTACAAATGGGACTAGTTTCCAGATCTTGTTTCTCTCAAATTGATCCAACTCTTCTTGCATTGTAGAGATCCAGTCGTGATCCTTTAATGCATCTCCAATAATTTTAGGTTCAAGTTTGAGATAAAACATACAAAGAGATAATTAGCATTTTCTGTGTTGCTTTCCTAGTTGTAACACCTTGATCAATGGGACCAATCACATCCTTTATAGGATGATCTCAAATCCATTTCATTATAGGTTTTGAACTAGTAGGTACACTATCGTCGTGATCTCAATGTGAATCACTACGATTATGACTTGATAGTTCTTCAGTATCAGTGATATTTTGTTCACTATAAGTGCGGTAAGTATCAGACACTTATTCAGTGTGAGAGATTTCTGCAACACGACTTTCATAAGGGTCATTCCCATAAAGGTCTCTACTATGAATATTCTCAGTTTCTATTTCTGGAATTATCATAGGAAATTCTTCATCATGTCTAAGAGTCATCTGGTTGTTACTAGGCACATCATTCTTTTCTTCGTCAGACTCATCCTCTATATTAATGACGGAGTTTCTCCTGTTAGAGGGTTCTTCTTCAGAACCCTTAATCATAAGTTTTTCAAACCTGTCTGAGAGTTCTTCATCAAGGGGTATTTTCTTGCTTCCTTCACATAATACCACATGAATTGATTCTTCAATCTTCTTTGTTCTCTTGTTGTATACTCTATAGAGTTTGCTATTCATAGAAAATACAAGAAATACACATCTGATTTCGGTTGAAATGTTCTCAAATATTCTTTTTCATTGTATACAACAAAACATCTACAACCAAACACTTTAAGATGTTTGATATTAGGGGGGTCTACCAACAAAAATCTCATAAGCAGTTTTGTCATGGCGTTTGTTTATCAAGCATCTTTTCTGAGTGTAGCATGTTGTATTTACAGCTTCAACCCAATAAATTTCACTTATTTCAGTGTTAGCTAACATTTTCCTTGCAGCTTCTTTAAGGGTCCTATTCTTCCTTTCAGCAACACCATTTTTTTGTGGTGTCCTTACAGAAGATAGTTGATGTTGTATACCTTTGAAGTTACAAAACTTTTTTATGTACTGGTTGACAAATTCATTACCATGGTTTGTTTTGATTGCATATACCTTATCATTTTTCATGACTTCAAGCTTATTCATCAAGTTTGGTATCTCCACCTTAGCATCAGATTTTTTGTTTCAGAAAGACAACCCAGGTAAACCTAGAGAAGTCATCTACAACAACTAGATTATACTTATTGCATGCATAACTAGTTACAGATAATTCAAAAAGATCCATGTGTAATAGTTGCAATTGTCTAACACATGAATGTCTGGTTTTGGACTTGAAAGAGGTTTTGAATTGTTTCCCCAATTGACAAGCAGAGCAAACTCCGTCATTTCTTAAAGTTGTTTTAGGTTATCCAACCACTAAATCCTTCTTGGAAAGTTTGTTCAGAGTTTTGAAATTCAAGTGACTCATTCTCTTGTGCCATAACTAGTGTTCTTCAGTGTGACGTGATTGACTCACCATGAGACATTTTTCAGTTGTGGCGGATGTTCAATTAGCGACAAATAGACTTCCTTTCCGTCGAGCAACCAAGACTGTCTGCTTTGATTCATAGTCAATCAATTTGTAGAATTTTGATTTTATCTTCACCGAATATCCCCTATCTGCAACTGGCTCATGCTCAGAAGATTATATTTCAAACCTTTAACATGTAATACTTCAGAGATTGTAAGGTATCCCAATTTGACGTCGCTAAATCTTATGGAAGGATTTAATTCACCTCCGGCAAACCTGATGTTTGGTCTAGAATTGCATACTCTATAATCGGCCAAGTTTGCTTTGTCTTCTGTCATGTGCTCCCCGCATCCACTATCAAATAGCCATTGAGCCTTAGTCCAAGAAAAGTTCTGCACAAAACAGAAACATGAGTTAGGTTCGAGCCTCAGAAACAGAACCATCTAGACTAAACGTTCTTTTGTGGGAATGCATTTTTTAATGAATCTCTTAGGAGTAGTTTTTGCCTACTTGGAACATAAGGAGGAATTCTAGAATCATTGGATTTAAGATCGATTATCCTTCTTGGAGTGTTCCTTGGTGTTCCTCGTGGTGGCTTCAGAGACCTGCTATGGTTCTGAGTTTGCTTTTCAGCAAGCTTAGTCTTCCTGGCCAAGATTCTTCTAGCCCTGGCATTTAGTTTTTCAGTGGCTTGAGATTGCTTCCACTTCTAATAATTGCTATAAGAAATTCTAGCTTTCCACCATCGTTCTTGTCCTTCCTTATATTGTTACACGAGGACCTTCCTGATAGCACAATAGCCAATATCATTTCAAGCCCCATTGGCTTTCAAAACCGATTTTAGCAGCCTTGCTAGTCTCTGCATCATCCCTATATCCTTAGAATGGTACAGTGGGAAATACACCTTATTGGTCCAGATAACAGCAAAAGAAAAGAGTTTGG
>JAYMSP010001954.1:0-27472 GCA_036897095.1 Plantago elongata | reverse complement strand
TAGCTTGTGCGTCAACCATTGTGAAGCCATGTGTGTCGTATGCGGCGTATGTGGATATCGACCGGTGGTCGACTGTTACGCGTAAGTTGAATTATCTGTGTTAAGTTAAGCTGTAAGATAGCACTATTCGTATCAGATTGCCGTAGTAAATAAGTCTGTCTTGTCCTATACTTGCTGGCTTGAGGTTGATTATGTCTAGTTGATGCATTTAATTGTCTACGAGGTCATTTGAACCTGTTGGAGTAAAATGAGTACGTTGGTTGGTCTCACATGATTATAGGGAAGTAGATGCGTAAGTGCCCTTCGTGTCGAAATTGTTACTTGCTTGTAATTACTGTTGGGGGAAAATATTAAGGAAGTCTTATAATTATTCATGCGTAAAAGTTAAGTAGTATTTTCCTTACTAGGAACTTCATACTCTGAGAACTAGCAAGGAACGATTTAAAGGTGAGCAATTTCAGGCTTTCGGCATCCGGCCCTGGGAAAGTTGTTACCTTTCATTACCTTCAATTCCAGTACCTGTCCCTGCTTACTTATCTGTCTGCCTAACACTGACTTCGGCTACGCGACGACGACCAACTGACCCGACCCGATTACTAATTGCGTTTACGGACTGTAGAATTGTAGTTGACTCGTATTTTGGAGATAGCTGACTTGTATTGACCTGACATTTTATTATTCCAGCTATCTACTGATATTTCATCCTGATCCTATCTTGATGATCCATATACATTACATTGCATGAAAATGATTTTTTTGAAAGCAACCACATTGTGTTTTGGAAAAACTTAGGAAACCGTCGTGGTCGACTTGTTCGGCAAAAATTATAAAGCGGTCTGCAGCGCTATTCTTTCGGGCTCCTACCTGCTTGCTCGGACTATTCAAACGGTCTAATATGTGTGTTGCGATGAGTCATGACTATCATAAAAGCAACTCTCGCGCGGTCACGCCGCTACTTGTCCAGACTATTCAAACGGTCTAATAAGTGTGTTGCGATGAGTCATGACCATCATAAAAGCAACTCCCGCGCGGTCACGCCGCTACTTGTCCGGACTATTCAAACAGTCTAATAAGTATGTTGCGATGAGTCATGACCATCATAAAAGCAACTCCCGCGCGGTCACGCCGCTACTTGTCCGGACTATTCAAACGGTCTAATAAGTGTGTTGCGATGAGTCATGACCATCATAAAAGCAACTCCCGCGCGGTCACGCCGGTCCAGCCCAAGACAGTTACTGTTTCAGTACTGTGAATCTGGCACCTTTCATGTGCTATGATCCTGCTTGCGTGTTTACGGTTTTCCCCATTTTGAAAATTGCCTGATCAGCATGTTGTGGTGGTTTGCTATCATGTTGCATTCATGCATTTTCATACCTGCTTGATTATCCTCACTAAGTCTGTTGACTTACGCTCGTCCTGTTTGACCTTGATTTTCCAGGTTTAGAGCACGAAGAGAGGTCAGGATAGATAGACAGACATACGGGCTATGACTTGTCTCCGCTGCTGATCTCATAGTTGTGTGTTATATTTATCAAGTTATAAAGTACATTATTGGGCTTGTAATAATTATTACTTTGATATATTTATATATTTGGATGTTCGGCACAATCCTTGACGTTCGGACCAGATCGGAGCCTTACATGACATGACATACTCAAATGCTTCTTCGAGACAAATCCCAGTAAATAGTTTGTTGTACTCCCCCACAACAGCAAATTCGATTATCTCTTGTTTTGCAAGCTTAGAGCAGGGTAGACCATTTGATTTTGCATATCCAACACCTAAAGCAACTGCCATTACAAATGCACCGCACGTATGGCTGTCCTTCTTAACTTGTCTCCCGTTGACTTTTGGCAAGGAGCATTTCTTATGCTCGTGTAGACTCCTATTTTTTTAATATACTTTTTTATTGTTTCACAAAAAAAGTATAAATGAAGGGGACTTTTTGGACCCTCCAAATGTGAGAGAAACTTTTATAAGACTAAGTATAATTGTTAATGAATCATGTTCGTTGACTTCTACATGGAGATACGATAAGTTTTTCTCATCGAAATTATTATTATTACTTTTTTTTTTTTTTTGCAAGTAAACGCTCAAACATAAGCTATATCGTAGAACAATAGAACAATTAATTCAAAAGAAGTAAAAGAGTAACTAAAGATCACAACCAAATTGAGTTAAACAAACTCCAAAAAATAGAAGTCTACACAAATTAAAAGGTGCTTAAACCAATTATAATTTTTTACAAAAAAACGCCTTCGCATTTGCAGTATAGTAATAATCTTCATAGCAGTTGATTAGTGCGGTATATCGAGCATTCATGGTGCTTGAAACTATTGGAGTCACCACAACCTCGTCATTCCAACTACGATTATGTTTCAGTCCAGACATTATTCTAACGTGGGACTCATATATTACGGAGTCCGTTTTCTTGAATTCAAAGCCATGATGTATTTCTTAACATGTGGTATTGTTTCCCCTTCCTCATCAAACAACAAACTCCCGTGGATGATGATAGTCAAGCATTTAAATACTTCCATTTGACTCGATGAACATTGATTTGACTTTAAATACATTTTAAATATCACATTTTAATTTCATTACAAATACAATTTCACCAAAATTCCATCCAAATGGCCATTTGAGTGACATGCCAATCAACCCAATCTTTTAGGTCCTGTTTGTTATATTGTTAGAGCGTCCATCTTCCAACTCAAATAGAATATTTTGTATATAAAAATTTTAATTTTAATTAAAAAAGACCACTCAAATTCTATATTAATCAGTCCCTTAGTTCGCAATTATCACCATCCACATATTGAAGTAGGTATAATTGCATATGAAGATTGAAGTTACAAAGAGACCTCGACTAAAATGTAATCATCGATCGGATCAGCCATTTAATTTTTTAACTTCTATCTTTGGTTTTTTGTTTTTGATAGGAGGTATGAAAATTACATAGTTAGCCTGCCTCTTGTACGATCAAGTACCCTCACTAATAGCATACAATGGATTATATGCTATTGAACATTTAATTTTACGTCTATATTTAATCATTAAACGTGAACAAATAATCGCCTTATAATCTACAGGGGTTAAGCGCATGCAAGTATGAGTATTTACAAAAATATATTTACCTACTATATAGGCTCATGATTATAATTCTAAACATGACCAATAAACTATTTCCAAGTCTGTGTTATTCCGGACGTTTGAGTAAATAAACTACACATGTAAATATACTCAAAAATTGAGGTTCTTATGAGATTTGTTGTTTGCCAGTGCTCAAAATATTATTGTATTACATGTTTAACAATGTTTTGAATAAATTGATTAAATATGTATACACAAAGTGAAGGCATCAAAATCTAATTGCTTTATATGTTAGATTTTTTTATTAATAATTTCATAATATATATGTGTTGCGAAATTACATCCAATCCTGATTTTGTCTAATTCTTTTATAGATTGAGTTTGTAAGTAAGTTGTGAACATTATAATTAAAAATGACTGGTATCAATTGAAAATAAGTTTTAAACAAATTAAAACACTTTCAAAAATCTCACTCATAACCTCTAATTGACCGTCTATAGAAAAAAAAAAAAAAATCAGTTTAACAACTATCTATCATTTGGTGATTCTTAAATCTACAGGAACCGATTGTACGGTTACATAACCACAATAGTTTGTCATTAAAGTCTTGGTTCTTTCTCCATTTTGCAATCCTGGAAAAATTGAATCCGTAATTGTTGGTACTAGAACTTTTAGCTTTATTTTGATCATTCACCACGGCTCATTTCATGTTTCTAGTTTGGTTTCTCGGTTAGGTTTGGTCAGGTATACCTTAAATGATTTATCACATCTAAATTCAACCCGACTTAAAGGAGACTAATTAGATGTTTATCATATCACTCTAATTCTTCTACTCAATTACGTTTTTATCTAAAAGATATATATAAAAACTTAATTCGTATTTAGATAATTAACTCTAATTCTATACTAATACTAAGAAAATATACATGATCAATTACCATAACTCGAATAGTTCAGATTGTCTGGTAATTGTAATTACAGATATTTCACTTTGCACTTCAATTCACATGTGGAATCGTTACCCAACTCACAAATTCGGAAACAAGACCACAACCACTTCTTTCTAGAGGGAAAAATTATACGCGTTGATCATGACATAAAACTTGGCCAATTAATCACCGTCATTAAGAGGGATTACCACAGTAGTAACATCAACAAAACGAACATAATCACAATTAATGAATCACAAATGAAACCCCAAAGAATCTCCACAACACGACGACCCAACATACTCCTTCACACCCCAAAACGCCACCTCTCCGCCGCCCATTCCCGGCGGCGCAAGCGTCAGCTCCGTCATCGGATCACACTCTTCATCAAAATCACACCCCCCAGAACCAACATTCTCCACCTCCTTCTCCTTCTGCAACTGATAGTACCTTCTCTTCAGAGTCGAATTCCAGTGATTCTTCACCGCATTATCCGTCCTTCCCGGCAGAAGCTTCGCAATGGTGGCCCACCGGTTCCCGTACTTCTCATGCGCCGCCAGGATCTTATCATCCTCCGCGGCGGAGAACGGGCGGTGCTCCACCGTGGGGCAGAGCTGGTTGCACCAACGGAGCCTACAAGATTTCCCCGACCGACCTTTTATGTATTTACTTATCAGAGACCAGTTTCTAGCCCCGAAGCGTTCGACTAGTCGGGTCAGGATTCGGTCTTCCTCCGCGCTCCACGGGCCCTTGATTCGCTCCGATTTCGGGGAGAAGTCGGAGGATGTGTCCGAGGAAGAGGAGCTTGCTGATGAGGTTGGATTGAAAATGTCCATTTGTTGTTAGAATGGTTGTATGTTGTTCTTGTTGATCAGTTTGGTGATGTGTTCTGTTTGTTTAGTTTGGTATGGAGAAGTGTGTGGAATGTGGATGATGTGTTGATACTGTTTAGTGAGATGAGAAGTATTTATAAGTGGAAATTAATAATGAAAAAGGAATAGAAAATGAAATAAACATGTGACTATGGGAGACTATGGGAGTGTGGTTTGGACTGGAGTGGAGGGTGGAGTGGGGTTGAGTTGAGATGCTAAACGCGGATTTACAAAACATTTACAGCCTGGTAGCTAGGTTCCATGAACTTTCACCCCACACATCAATGTCATACTTTAAGGATTTCTTTTTCACTTTCTAGGCTATGTTTCTGATAGCAGTGGACGAATATTTTTCAATTTAAATTGAATATTTTATATATAATCTTTTTATTTTAAGTGAAAATGACCAATCAAATTCTATATCAATCAGTTCCTTAAGTACTACTTGAACTTGGTATGGCGATTTATTTATTTGCAACCTCCTATTAGGGTTGGAACATTTACGACAATTGTTATAGATAGTGATTCTTCATATAATATGTTAAAAAATTTGAATAAATTTTTACTGAACTAATTTATACCATAGATTGAGTATTTTCGACCAACTTGAACTATAGGTCAAAGTTTTGGATAATGAACATTGGGGACATATGACATTGCAATGCGAGTTCAAATAACATGCCTTGATGTTTTGTTTTTTTAATCAGAAGTTAAATTTGAGCCAAAAAAGCATAAACTTATTTGTTTACATAATGGACTTCTATATGTCATTTTTTTTATTTTTTTTGTATTTTGAGACTTCAATGTGAATTGAATTATGAGGCTAAAGTTTTGATTTTTAATGTGTAACACAAGAGACTATTCACGAGAAACTTCATAGCATAATCTAACAAGTTTTAAACTCCATGATAGCTCTCATTTTATACAATTTTTGTCAAATTTGAAAGCTTTAGCTTCTTACATTCTCCTTTCATTTCACTACAATCTTTAGTCTTTACAATTTACTATTTTTAATACATAAATTTAAAAAGTAGAAATTCACTATTTCTTTAAATGAACTCCATTTTTATTTATTTTCCAAATCCATTTTTTCATAGTTGATCTATTATACGTATCTTCTTATTAATCAACTGTTTGTCAATTTCTCCTATAAAATCATTTACTCAAACGGATAAGATTGTATATTAAACATAAGATATAGATAATTACGTAGGTAATTCAAGCATAAATATCATCTATGAATATGAGTCACATACTCACATTATTGTATAGTGGATGAAAGATATGGTAAGCACATGATAATTGCACCTAAATGGAAAGAGATCACTAGAGGACAAGGCAGGTACTGATTGAGTTGTACGAAGCGGAAAAGTGGACTAATAATTTAGGTTTGTTTAATTTATGGTGTGGGTAACCTTTTGTTTGGGAAAAAGGTTAAAGGCAAAGGGGGTTGGTTCTTGGAAACCACCTCGTGTTAAGCTGTTGGGGGGTCTCATTTGAACAAGAATCACAAATAACTGTGCAAAATGCGGCACCAAATCAGTATTAACCAAATTTAAAAGGCTCGGGATTTTATTCCTGCCAAACAGATTTTGTCATAACTGGCTCTATTTTGTCCTTACATACCTTAACTAATTATTCCGATAGTTTTACGATAGACGTTGACGTATCTATCTATAGACGGCTCACATTACCAATAAAATCAATCATATTATAAATTAACCGTCTATATTATTAATGAAACAAGTCTTGTTTTAATATAAAAAAATTAATGTTAAAAATATAGATATTTTAATTAACAAATTGATAATTTTATTGATAATTTAAGTGTGTTTATAAATAAATTATATAGACGAGATACTTCCTCCACTGAAACATACATAAAAGAGGTAAAATATTTGTTAAGGTAATATATAAATTATTAATTAAAAGTACATATCAAGGAAAACAGTGTATAGTACGTACGATTGTGCAAAATGGCACCGATCCATTGAACTGGGAGTTAATGAGAGAGGCTTGTCTGTTAGTAATAGTACTATAGTCTAGATTCAGGGTTTAATCATTGGATGGGGTTTTCATTCGGATTTGATGCTTTGTCCGGACAATAATTAACGATGTTTCCTTTAATGCTTAGGTATTGTACAATTATCGGTGGGCTTATCTAAATCCTGCAATTAATTAAGATGTTAACCAGACTCTATTCAGTTTGTCTGCAGATCTGAATCATCATGCATAAATTATCTAATCTCAAAATGAATGTATATATGCCCCCACCTAAGTTTCATTCGGGTTGGAGAATTTGAACGCTATTCATATTAAATTTAACTTCATCAATTCATTTATAATAGTTCAATGTTTAAACGGATTCAGAATAGCATCAGGATGAATGACTACTTACAACTGTCCTTATTCGTACACGAGTTGGGATAATGTATATGGTAACGGACATATCTCGAGGCTTTTTTTAATGATGTCAAAGGCAAATCGGTGTACACTCCGACCTAAATCAGACAATATCATACTAGTGTAATGTGTGTGGCCTAAATCATGCATAATCGTGCCAACCCATAAGAATCAAGTCGTTACAAATGATATCGTGGTGGTATCGTCCTCAAACTGAAAGGGTGTGGATGGATGATCTTGGGACTGGTTACCCCATCGAATACTTGTGAGGATGTCATACTTTTTAAAGGGTAAAATTGATATAATACCCAACATCTCACTTCCTATAAAGATGGAAGGGATGAATGTACGTATATGAATGTATAGACCACCACTCTCAACTAGTATGTTGCATTAGTGATTGCAAAAACAAATTCATGTGGACTCCGGGTGAAATCGAACAATATCATACTAGTGTGACGTGTGTGATCCAAGTCATATGTAATCACCTCAATTGAAAGTTTCACGTCGTTACAAATTTATTATGGTATTTGCTTGGTTATTCTTCTACATTATTAATTTGATCTCTTGTTTTTACTATCTGCTCAGTTTCACTTTACATGCTTGTTTTCTTCTTCATTCCTTCTCTTTCTTTTCCTTTTTACCTCAATCGATAATCATAATTCCACACGTGGTTATGGGCCAATGGCCCAATACTAGTAGTACAGTATTGCAAGTCCAGAAGTCTAGATACAATAACCTGGGAACCCATACCCTGACCACCGGTCGTGTTTTCTTAAGGGGCCCTTCTTTAAGAATCATTTTCTTACTTGTATAAAACTTAAACTACAAAACTTGGACAAATCACTATTTTGGGACTGTAATTAGATTCAAGAATGAACAATACCAATGATGACCGGGGAGTGGAACCTGGTGAAGAAATGATGTGGTGATCAGTTACTTTTGGACTCAGATTTGCCCAGCCTAGTAGAGAATCCAATATAGACGTTGGTTACTAGTTAGGATTTCGGAATTATGGACCGTATGATATATGAATTCTGGCGCATTTAGATGCATGGGAGAAAATAAGCCAAATACAAAATTAAGGAATTATGATTAATTGTTGAATCCACCCTGTGAGAGACCTCTATATTTCGGAGAGTCTCGAAAGTCTCCTTCAAATGATAAAATTAAATAATTATACTTTTTTTTGCAATTTAATTTTCGATAACTTTTTATGGATCTTTTGACCCGGATTCAATAGAAACGGATCAAGTAAAAACTAGACAATATAATGTAAAAAATAAATAAAAATGTAAATTTAATATCATGTACAATTATAAACTAGAAATTATAATGTAAAAGTTAGACAATATAATATAAAAATTAGATAATATAGATTGCACCGAATAAAATATACGTACAAGTAATAAAACTAAAAAAGATCATTTATAAAACTAGACAATATGTTGTAAAAGTTAGACAATTATATCTTTTTTTTACAACTTAACTTTTGATGATTTTTCGCGGATCTTTTGACCCGGATTCATAAAACGGGTCAAGTAAAAACTGGACAATATAATGTCAAAACTAAATAAAAGTGTAAATTCAATATTATATAAAAATTAAAGAATTCTTTTTATAAATTAAACAATATAATGTAAAATTTGAACAATATAATGTAAAAACTAGACTATAGATTACATCGAATGAAATTTATATACAAGTAATAAAACTAAACAAGATTATTTATAAAACTATACAATATAGTTACAAAACTAGATAATATGTTGTAAAAATTAGACAATACATATTAAAAATTAGACGGCTCAACACAAATTCACAATATAAAGATATAACATGAAAAACTAGATAAATATTGATAAAAATTAAAATACATGCTTAGTTATAAAAATTAGATAACATATGTTCAAAATCTCCCCAAAAATATAAAAAATTTAACTTAGTATTTATCGTTTGGTTATTTATTTTTGTGCGACTAAATAATTCCATTGTGAGCCAATTTCATAATTTGGCTTTTTGGTTGCCTTTGACTCAAAAATGTGTACTAGTTAGGCTAGATACACGTTAAAGGTTAGGAATACTGTTAGAGATATTGAAAATTTAAACTCTAAACAATTGATTATCCCACGGGACTCATAGACATAGTCCAACATTAAGAGAAGATGTGTATATAATAAATTAAAGGAAATAAAAAATTCATGAGAAGCCAGTCAAGGTTGACCAAATCTCAGCTAGCTAGCTGTTCCTGTGAGGGGAGGGGAGTGGGGAACTGGAATTTAATGGAAATTTACAACGGGAAATTAAGTACAGCTGTTAACTGTACGGCTTCCTCCAGCGACCTGGTATGCCTACCCGGCCCGAATCCGCAAAAGCTCGCCCGAAATAATAGTATCCGGATCCGAGTTAAATATGAACCATAATCTGTTTGATTCCATACTGATAAACAATTTCGGACGGTCTAAACACTACCCGATGTAAATCCGGCCCGATCTATAACAACATAACAATCTGATCGACCAACCAAATTTATATAAGAAAATGTTGCAAATTTTTTTTTGATTTTCAACTTATCAGTTTGGAAGGATTTATTTTACTATATTTTTACCCGACCCAAGCCCATTACCACTTACTAATGGACCGGGACGTTAGAAAACCTGCTAAAAAACACTAGACCTCTACATTGAGGTGTTTAACGAACTAAACATTCGTGAAATTTTCATAAAAAATTCAGTTAAGTTCGTGTTCGATATTGACCTGTTCGCAAACACATTTATTAACAAACGAACACGAACATAAATTTTAGGCCATGTTTGTTATACCGCTGGAGCGGCCATCTCCTCACCCAAATCGAATATTTTGTACACAAAAAATCAAATTTCAATTGAAAACGGACACTCAAATTCTATACGAATCAGTCCCTAAGTGTTCGGCGCAAACTGTTCGTGGATAATATATGTGTGTGTGTGTGTGTGTGTTGGGTAATCGTAGACTTGTAGATCGTCTTAATTTATATTATTCAAAGGATGAAGATATGAAATTATGTGGTATCCTAACGAACAAACGAAACAGAACTGAACATGAACACGAATACGAACACTAAAATTCTTAGCGAACACACGGTCGATAAGTTTTTATGTTCAATTCGTTTGGTTCGATAAACACTCCTACCTTAAAAAAATATAATGAACAGTTTGCCTTGGGAAGAAATAGAATAAAGCTTAGGTTAAACAATTAACAAGTCTCTACTAGCTATGGTTTTGTTACTTTTGCCTATGATACAATTAACTAGTGTTTTATAATATTCTACTAATTTATTATGAAGTATTATAATTGCATCAATAACACTGTATCGTACGACACATAACATGTAGTATGATAAACAATAACAAAATGTAATAATGTTAATTGTTACTGGTGATTCAGAAACAATGTACCTAAACAATTTGTGTTATAATTCTATAAAACGACCCATGATTAATATTGCAAGTACGTGATATAATATATAGTAATTAACTTTATAACTTTTTTGGTACGGACAACGAAATGCAACTCAGTTGGTAAGACACTCTACATCTGACTACTAGATTAGGGTTCGAATCACCGTTTAAAAAAACTTTATTACTACAGTCGTGACTCATGAGACTCAAGTTTCAACTTATGAATCAAAATCTATGATCACATTCACTACTTACCTGTGCAGTGATGTATTGCGTCCTTTACTTTCACAATTGGAACGAGCCTAAATTACACCGACAAACTTGAGCCTTACGCCATACGCGCTCGATTTCATTTCTTCATTGACAAGTTGGGGCCGTGAAAACACCCAAACTACGAACGAGACGTAAGTGTATACTCTTATCTGTTTTGTCGGAGTGTACGTTTATCTATTAATTTATCTATACATACACTTTGCAATAATACTGTCCATTTTGTTATATCTTCGATGCACATATATGATATATCTTTTACCTTCTCGTTTTTGTGTCATAGTTCGCGAATAGCGTATAATTTTGGTATACTTTTACATCAAAATTTACCAGTAAAGTCTAAGTGTCCTGGCACGATATGTACGTGAGCATTGGGAATATATAAAAGTTTATAAAAGTTGAAATTTTTGTAACAGTCTTGAAAGTCCTGCAATATAAGATACTAATTGTGCGGTGTGATATATAAATTGAGGATTTTTATGAATTTGTAAATTATGTATTATTGTATATTAATTGTGCGGCTGAATTATTTTGTATTTCTCTTGAGAATAATAAGTGTCGAATATATGTGTCTAAATTTTTATAATTAGTAAACTTTAGGTTATATCTTTTCATCTGAACAAAATAAAATACATTTGAATCAATCTGAAATGAACTTATTTATAATTTAAACCAAACTAAATGAATATCAAATTAAATTAAAATTAATAAGTTTGGAAATGAATTCAATTAATCATGACACTGACAGTTCGACATCGAATTACATCATTGATCAAAATATAAAGAACTTACCCCAATTTTGGCCAGCAAATTAGGAAGGGAGGAATCAATATGTGACGAGACTTTTTTCCTAAGAAAACTATAGGTTATCTTGTTTAAAATTTTCTTGAAATTGACTTTATAGTTAAACCAATCATGTACGTGTCTTTGACTCCAAAGGTCTCCCCTTGTGCATGGAAAAAAGACCAACACCCAAACCAAAAATTCCAAACTACAAACGTTGTTTTCTTCCCTTTGATCACTTCAATGCCCGATCAAAACCAAACACCAAGGCACCCACCCTACTCCAACGCGTCAATCAAATTGTATACTTACTACTCACTCCTATACTTCTATTAGTAGCTACCTAAGCTACTTTATCAGATTCTTCTTCATCCCACTTATTTAGCATAATAGTCATAGGTATAGCTAGATGCCTTCTATTTGGAGTGCAATTTCTAATTCTGGCAGGAAATCCCCAGTATGTGGTAAAAGCAAGAGCCCAAATGACATTTTAAAGTCACAATCTTTGCCAGCTGATGATAAGCAGAAAAAGAAACTGACCAGGCAGACTAAACTGAGGCATCTCAGTGATGATGATGTTGGTGTTGGTAATGTTCTTCCGAAGTCACAGTCTTTGCCGGTTTCTCCGGCTTCCCGTTCCGGGGCGCAGACACCTCATTGGTCTAAATCGGCTGTTCCTCACCCTCTTCCCTTGCCTCAGCTCAATTCTACTCCCTCTAAATCACCTCAAAGGTTAGTCCAATAACTCATTTTTGCGGAATTCTGTATTCAAATTATGTTGAATATGGTTAATTGACTGATTTTCTAGCTAGCTAATTGCCTAATTTTAGTGTTTTTGGTTGAGTTTCTTAGTGTCATCTTGTAGAGCATTATGTAGTGATTCACGTTGCTTTAAATGTTTGCACTGTACAATACGCTCAATCATGAATTCCTATAGGCAGCATGGTGGATGATAGGAAATTAAAATTCGTTTCTCGATCGTGGAATCTATAGTTTCTTTTGGGATATATGTTTTGTATTTAAGAACAGTCAAGGTGTGGAAGGATTATGGTTATCGTTTCCATGTTTTCTTTTTTTATTGTTGACTATTAAAAATAAGAGATGGTTAAGTGTGTGATGTTAATGTACTGCTTTAATAGGTGGGACTTTCTTTTGGGGTCAATTATAAGAATAGAAACTCCATGGTTAAGGCAAATTAAGATTAGTACTTGGATGATTTTCCAAGGTGTGCACCAGTGAGGATGCTATCCTATGTATGGACATGAGTGTGTTGGTTTGTAAGTCTAGTAACCAGCCCGGTCCAGGATGGTCATTTGGCATTGGACCTACATGTGTCGTTTTGTAGTGCTGCTAACTTTCTCTTGCTATAGAGTGCGGTTATGAATGGTATCAAATGAGATGAGAAAAAGTCCAGAATTGGAATTGTAGTAATTAAGTCGTGTGCAGGCATTTGGGGTACGAAAATGGTTCTTCATGAGGGGTCAGAGTGCCATGTGGAGGCAGGTCTACCGTCTACGTGGTCTTTGGAGCAGCTTTAGGACTCGTACAAGACACCTCTTGAATCCTGCACGCTGCATGGTCGGTCCTCCGTAGAGAGTCTCTTGTAGGCTTCTAGAGAAATTAATAGATTACTCTGTTTTTCCACGTTACACGGCAGTAAATTGACTTATAGTTACAACTTAAGAAATAGAATATGACATTATGTCCCATGAGGATCATGTTGGAATGAGTCATACATGCCCAGTCTATCTTTACAAACAGGCTACATGTCCCACCTTGATTGTTATAGAGCCTTTCTTTTTTAATTTTTTTGATGATGGTATGTCTAGTCTTCCTGGTAATTGCATACTATATATGTGTAATTGTTGATTGTCCTAAAAGGTTTTATGTAGTCAAACGGATATACATAAGTAATATTGTATCTGCTCTCATTTTTCAGGAATATTTTACATCAAGTACCAGGGACTGGGAAGGCCACTGCTAATGTTGTCGATAGATCAATAGTACGAGCATACGGTAACATAGGATTGCCCGAAGAACGAAATGTTGATTGTACAAGAAGTGTTCTACGGCTGCAAGTTCCTGCTAGGAGTGCTCCAAGCAGTACTTATTCGAGTCCAATGCTCAGCCCACAAAGATACAATACAGTGGATCTTTTCCATCCCTCGTTTCGAGAGCCATCAGCTTTTAAAGGATCTACGTCAGATAGATTATCCGTAACTTACCATGAACCATTGATGCCAACGCCTGATCATTCTCCGGTTCATAGTCCAGCATTAAGAAGCTCACCTGCTTGTGGGAACATGACTACTTGCAATGGTTCTTTTTTTAGCTCGCCAAATAAGTCTCGTTTGGATAATTGTGCAATGAAGCTTGATAATAGTAATGCATGTGTTCATCCCTTACCACGACCACCAACAGGTTCATGGCCGATACCATGTTCCCGTCAAAACCTTGATAGATCAGATGTTTGCTGTGTTAAAGGCCAATGGCGAAGAGGGAAACCAATAGGACGGGGTACATATGGAACTGTTTATATCGCGACTCACAGGTATGCATACTTAAGGTCCTGTCTTCTAACATAAGAGCCTACAGTGTTATCTGTTATGTATAACTTGTACCTGTACCGAATCTTGATACTATGTCAATATGTCATAGGCATAGCGAACCCTTAGTAATTTTTAAATCATCACCAGATTCAAATTTTGAAATATCTTTTGCTACCAAAACGTTCTAAATTTGGAGTGGAAGGGTTGTGGTCCTTTCGGAGCTCGAGCTTCTTTAAACTGAGAGGGTAATGACAAAAGAATTAAGCAATGATTTCCATATAACATAAGGTTGTGAAAGTGACCATTTAGTTTTCTTGGAAAATTTGAAATTATTGTGTTCCAGAAGCCTTACTCTAGGTTGTTATTTTGTTAGTGAAACTGGAGCTACCTGTGCTGTTAAAGAAGTCGAGATCATTCCTGATGACCCCAAGAGTGCAGAATGTATAAAGCAGTTGGAGCAGGTATATTGTCTTTACATACTTCTGTTCATTTATAGTATTACATATCAAGGATTTCATATAGCATTTGCACTATCCTGATTCCTTAACTAAGAAAACTTGTCTTTTTCTATGTTAATGGTCTCAGATATAGCTTTTTCTGAGGCAGTAGTTAGATTGTTCCTGAGTATAGACCATTGTTGTTGCAACTTGCATTGAAGTCTATTTTTATGAGCATTTCAATCATGTTCATTTGATCAAGAAACTTCTTGTTAAAGCCCTCGTAGTTGAGGTTCAACTACTTGCTAGTTTGAAATTTCCGTTGCTGTTCTTACAATAAGAAACTCTATATTTCCATCCTCGCTCCTACTCAGTGTTACTGTTTGAGCATATGTTCTGTATTCGTGGACTCATGTTGATCAAATGTACCCACAATTTATTACAAATAGGGATTATTTTGGGGACTGAAAACTCCTATTTGTGCATATGTTCTTGTTCAGGAGATGAAATTTCTTTCAGAGCTGAAGCATTCAAATATTGTAGAATACTACGGCTGTGAAACTGTAAGCAACCATCTTCATTCAAATATCTAAGTTATTTATGTTTCTAAATCAATTGAAGACTTGAAGTTAAGAATTTCATTTTTTTTTCTTCTATAGATAGGGGATCGCTTTTGTATATATTTGGAGTATGTGCATCCTGGATCACTCCATAAGTACATTCAAGAAAATTGTGGGGCCATGACAGAAAGTATAGTTCGCAATTTTACTCGTCACATTCTCTTGGGCTTGGCTTACTTGCACAGTAAAAAGACGATACACAGGTTTGATTACTACCTGACTGGTATAAATCCACTTTTTGTTCCCAAATTTACATGCACTTCAGCACGGATAAAATGTGGTTTAATTGCTGGCTATAAAGTATAAGAGTTAATTTAGTTGAAGTAAATGTGGTTCTTTGAAGTTACTACTTGATTGTTGAAGAAGGAAAAGACTTCACAAGTTCGCATGTTTATATAAGCTTCAATACTTCTGGAGGTTTACGCGTAGGTTACATATTAATGCTTTGCATCAAACAGGGACATTAAAGGGGCCAACTTACTTGTCAATGCTTCTGGTGTCGTGAAGCTTGCTGACTTTGGATTGGCAAAACATGTACGTTTCAAAGATCAGAAATTTTATGACTTGTATCGGAACTCTTGTGGAGCCCATTTGAAATCAAGACACTCTTCCTGTTTTTCTTCAGGCTCTTCATATGTCTGCTGTGCACTTGCAATAACATATACAGTATATTTTATTCTTTTTCCGTAATCATGTTTTATTGGAACCGTATTAGACTCATGTATTGGTTAGAAACCTTCCTTACCTTCATACTTTAAGTTAGCCATAAAAACTTGGGGAGGTCAAAAATGAGTTCTTCACAACCGCCTTTTCATAAGGCGAATGGTTGAGTGTATATAACAGGATAACATAATCTTTGCATACTTCATCAAGAAGTTGAATAGCACAATGCAAGAGTTTTAGTTAGCCTCTGCTACAAGATTCGTATCTTTCTTACCTGACTATCTGTGGATTAAGCACTTGATGCTCATACACTAAGGCCAATTTTAGATTTTGATTCCTTAGGAGTAATATGCGCTGATCTTTTGCAACCAATATGAGTTTTTCTCTTCTAACACTGTACTCTTACAATGTTTCGTTAATCTAGCTTGCCGGACAAGATATCAGTCTTTCCTTGAAAGGTACTCCTCATTGGATGAGTCCAGAGGTATGACATAAACTGGAATCCATTATTTGTACTGGTAACCTTGGAAGAATGAACATTTGTCTAACTCTTATGAATTTTGCAGGTACTGCAAGCAGTAATGCGAAAAGATGCTAATCCAGAGCTGGCATACGGTGTGGACATATGGAGCGTAGGTTGTACAGTCATAGAAATGCTGACGGGAAAACCTCCATGGAGCAACTGTGATGGGGTAAGGGTCTAAATTAACTCTACTACCATATGCATAAAGAGGTGTAGGAAATACAACAAGTAATGTGGTCCTGCTGCAATTTTGTTAATCTGCCTCTATTTTGCATTTTCATTTTATTTTCTCGTGTTACACTAAGTTAACCAGATAGTATATCATATCTTTTCTAGCCAAATCTATGTATGATCAATGTCTTGTCAACTGATTTACTATGACTCACTGCACCATGGAAGTTATTGAATCTTGACTTTCATTTGCTGATAGGTTCAAGCCATGTTCAGAATATTGAACGGTGCACCACCTTTACCGCAGTCATTGTCAGCTGAAGGGAAAGATTTTCTACAGTTATGTTTTCAGAGACAACCAGAAGACCGACCTTCAGCTAGTAAGTTGCTGGATCATCCTTTCCTACGCAGCTCACGTGATCACAGTTTTGGAGTTTTTGGGCATGAACTTCATGGAGTAAACCCACCGGTAAGTCACTTTGTGTGTCAGCACTCATGAACCCAAATTATATGTCCTTATTGTAACTCTAACATTTACATATTTGTTCCTTACAGAATGTTCTGGGTCCAGGTGAATGGACTCGAAACAACAAGGATACCAAACCACTGTTGCATGTTGCAAGAGTCCATCATCCAAGATTGCCCCTCGACAAGTATGTTCCTCCAATTCATCATTTCTCATTTTGCAGTTTCCCCTAATGGGGTATAACCGTATAAGTCTTCATATATATAGGCAACTAATATGCTATCCTTTCTTGCTAATTGTAGTGAAACGAGCCAACATCCTTCTCCAGAGCCTCTCGACTTCAGAGTAGCATCTCAAAACTCCCATCAGTCTACACTAGAAGAGCTTCCTTGTGGGATTAATCGCCACAAGATCTGTATGAGCCCTTCAAGTGTTCAGAGTAACTTGTTCCCAAGAGCTGCAGACAGTAATATTTACGCCTTCTCATGCAAAGGAAATTTCATTCAGCAAATGCCTAAAGTAGTTGATAGGCACAATCCAAGCTGCAATGTACAACAACAAATAGAATAGCTATATCAAATGACTTTAACAGAACAATTTATCATCCAAGACTGGAGGTAGTTGGTGTACATGATGAAATTTGTAATATATTAGATGTACATAGTTAATAATCACTAGTGATGGAGCACGTGCTAATATGTAATACTATAATATTTACATGTGATTACATTTTTACTACGTTATTAAAGTAATAAAAATAATTCTTTTGGAAGGCACTCTAACATTTTAGTAATAAAAATAGATGGAGAAATATCAAAACTAAAATATTTTAGGATTGGGCTTGGCCATGATTTATCTCCAAATGCGACCCTATGTACTACTGAACTGATCAAAATGGGCTCGACTAGATTGGGTGGGCTAAATTATATTATATTATCTTAAATATATTCCAAGAGAAAATGGACTGATTGGTATAGAATTTGATTGACCGTTTTCAATTAAAATTGTGTATATAAAATGTTCTATTTGAATGAAGAGATAGCCGCTACAGCAGTATAATAGCGTTAATATTTTTTGCCACACCTATAATATAGTAGCATAGTCGTCGAGAAATACATACAAAACATCATTCTATCTGGGTGGACTAAATGGTGCGCCTCGACCCACATGAGCATGTCCAAATGTGAACAATGATTGCTAGTCACTTATAACATTGATTTCATATGAGCATAGTCTTGACTGTTTAGGTCAACTCGATTACTCACACCACCACATTTTTATGAAAAGAAGTTTTGTATAACCATCCATGTAGCCATACCAAAACAAACTAAGCGAAAACGATTAAATTAGTATAAATTGGTTCCCCAATGCTATTAATGTGAAATACGACTATATGCTTTTTTTAGTTGTCACAAATATTAAGTGGATGTTTGGATGGACATTTGAGTGGGCATTGGATGGATTTTGATGAAAATTATATTTGGATGGACATTTGAGTGGGGTATTTTAAGTATATTTTAGGTCAAATCACTGTTCATCGAGCCAAATGGGGATATTTAAATCCCCATCCAAACACCCCCTAAAAGTTTGATGAAATAAATTTTTAGCGATAATTACAATTTAGTGTCATCCTCAAATATTTTTTACATTTCTAAAAACCTTTTTACAAATTAGTGTTTATATATTCAATTTGAAATATATCCTCAAATTAAATACTAAATATAGTATATTTAATAATCTAAATAAATCTACAATTAATTAATTAGTTTCTTTAGATTTGGTTACATTAAAATAGTGAATAATATAAGATTATGCAAGCATAATTTAAATAACCAAGTATCATTCGGTAAAATTATCTTCTTTCTTGTTTATTTTGATCAATCTCTAAGCATGTTATTTCTAATTTTGCGAGCATCATTATTTCAAATTTACAAGTATCATTTTTTTAATTTTACAAGCATCTTTATTTCAACTTTTAAATTATTTCTATAAAATTTCAACGTTTATTATCATCTCCAAGCATTTTTGTTCTAAATATTTACAAGCATCATTTAATATTATATTACAAACATCATCAATAGGTAACAAGTAAGAATCACTCAACATTACATTACAAGTATCGTATAATTCAAAGCATCAAATGAAAAACAAACATTATATTAGTAATGCAAGCATCACTTAGCAAGCATTATATTAGTACGGTATACAAAATTTAACATTAAATTATAAGCATCATATAATATAATCATGTAAAACGAAACAAGCATCATACTAATTTGTAAAAATATCTAACAATGAAAGATGCATGAACCTAGAAGGTTAATTACTTTGATAATGATGATTGTATCAATTAGTAGACGTTTGTTTAGTTTGTTTCAACTTGAATGTGAACGTATTTACTTAGTTTTCTATAAATATGAGATAAATTTTATAAATTTTAGTGTATTTTATTTTAAATATACTAAATATTACTAATTTGTAGAAAGTTTTTAATGTGTTACTAAAGTGTATAATTATCTCATATTTTTATATAGAACTTAAAATCGACCGATCGGCCGACCGACATTAATAATGTATGTATCTTACTCTCTTAGATAATTTAACCGTTCAATATTTAGCTTTTACCGGGCAACCATATATCGTGAAATGCGAAATGAAGTAAACCCCTGCATAGTGATCGAGTAGTCCTGGTGTGTCCGCCAAGCCTAGAAATCTTTGAGAACTTGTGCTCTACGTCGCCGTGTCTCTACTTAAACCCTCGTCCACGTCAGCTACTTTCCCGTACGTTCTTTTTCTGTAGTTTTCATTACATACTTCTCCATTCGATTTTGTTCACTGTTTCAGTTGCTTCTCTAATTTCTCTGAACCCTAATCGAATCTGCTGCTAGTTCATGGCGGGAGGTGGTTCAGCTGCCGGAAACAATGTGGTCAGAATCGTGGTTGCAGGAGACGCCAAGACAGGGAAATCCAGCTTGATAGTCACCGCCGCCGCCGAGAATTTCCCGACCAATATTCCTCCGGTCTTGCCGCCGACCAGGCTTCCCGAGGACCTCTATCCTGATCGTGTTCCGGTTACCATTATCGACACTTCTTCTAGGTATAAATATTAGATAAACCCTATGCTTACTGTAATGTGGCTTCATTTGGTTGTTTCAATTTGGGGAAATTGGATGTGGTATGTTAGGGATATATTTGTTTATGCTTATTGAGTTTGAATTCGTGCTATTGAGAACTTGAATAGACTTATTGAGTTTGAATTTGTGCCGTTGCTGGTACAATACGAGAGGTTTAATTTGTGTTTGATTTTGTAGTGCAAATCCTGAGAATAGGGGGAGGCTTGTTGAAGAGCTCAAAAGAGCTGATGCTGTTATTCTGACCTATGCGTGCGATAAACCTGAGACTCTTCAGAGATTGAGTAGTTACTGGCTTCCTGAGCTTCGACGATTGGAGGTATTTACGTGCAACCTTTGATTGTTTGTTCAGTTATTCGATTGAAGATGGTTTGTGGAGCTTCAGTTATTATACTGTTTTTAGTTGTGGGGATGTTAGTTTTTACTTTTCTTAAGGTAAATTTGGCTTGAATAAGCTTGTGTGTGTTCGTGCAGGTCAGAGTGCCGGTTATTGTGGTGGGTTGTATGCTGGATAAGAGAGGAGATCAGCAGCCTGTTAGTTTGGAGGAGGTCATGTCACCATTAATGCAACAGTTCCGAGAGATAGAGACCTGCATCGAGTGTTCAGCAGTAAATCATATTCAGGTTAAGTTCACTATCATTTGTGTAGCATGTAATCTGTATAAGCTTGGACAACTTTCGATTTGCAGTTTGTTTCACGAGTCCATTGTGGTACCGGTCTTATTCTTTTTTATGGGGCAGAATAGTCTGCTGCATCGTTGTCATTATATACATCATTCCACAATTTCGCTTTTCATTTTAAAGCTTCTTTGGTCTTTGCAATAAGTGTAAAATATTTTTGTGTTCATAGCTGCACATTTTCTTCTAATGCTTGTGTGTGTGTGTGGAACATAATATATTCATTCTTCATACCCATGCTTTGTGCAACAGACTAGCTGACTGGATAATGTTGTCTTCTATTTTTCTTCCTCCAGATCCCAGAGGTATTTTACTATGCACAAAAAGCTGTGCTTCATCCCACTGCTCCACTGTTTGATCAGGAACAACAAGTTTTGAAGCCACGTTGTGTCAGGGCTCTAAAACGAATCTTTATTCTTTGTGATGAGGACAGAGATGGGGCTCTCAGTGATGCAGAGTTGAACAACTTTCAGGTCAACCTTTTTGAATATCTGCCTGTCTCATGTATGGATACACAAGGGATCTAACTGGTTCGCTTTACCCTATACTTAATATAACCTGATTACCTCTTCAGGTCAAGTGTTTCAATGCCCCATTACAACCATCTGAAATAGTGGGTGTTAAGAGGGTTGTGCAAGATAAACTACGGGAAGGAGTTGATGATCGGGGGCTTACGTTGACAGGTTTTCTATTTCTTCATGCACTTTTTATCGAGAAAGGGCGCTTAGAGACAACATGGACCGTCCTAAGAAAATTTGGATATAACAATGAAATCAGACTTCGTGATGACATGCTGCCTGCTCGACTGAAGAAATATCCTGACCAGGTAACATACTCATAAACACGTGCTAAGGACAGTCCAGGAAGATTGATGTTTGGAATATAATTTTTCACTTTATCTTTGAAGTCTGTTTAATTATTACCACAAATTATTTCTGGTTTCCTCTTTCATAGAATTAACGAGTGCAGGTAATAAAAGTAGTCTTTGAGTTATGGATGTATGTCCAACTGTCCTTTTGGTTAGGTTTAGAAATACCCTTTGGTTTAGTTTGTTTTATCTGTAAGAGGAATAGGTTTTGAGATTTTCTTTGGGGTGAAGGAGGGAAATGGAAGTGATGAAGTATATATACCACGAGAAACCCTTTCATCTCACTCTATGCATTTTCTGATAGTATTTGCTAGCATTGCTTTCACCACTTTATAAAACACTGACTTGTGATTGTTTATGGAATTATATATGATTTAAATTTTCAGTGGACTCTTTCTACCATAACTAGGAGTCTAGGATATTTAAAATAAAGTTTATATAGTTGACTCCTCTGATGACTTCCATCTGGCTGCATGTTCGAATGACTGCTATTAGTATTTCCATGCTGTACCAAGGCTCTCATGTTCTTTGTAAAAAATATTCTTTGGTTTAGGGTAGAAATTATGTTTTGTTTGTAATTCTAACCAAGTTCTCATGTTTGCAGAGTGTAGAACTTACCAATGAAGCATTGGAGTTTCTCAAAAAAATATTCCATACATATGATGTTGATGGTGTAAGTGGACTTGGTTTTATTGGGTATATGTATTTTGCATGGTTCATCACTCGATGTACTTGGTTGATTTTTTTTTTCTGCTTATATTGCTGACTCTCCTCTGGTTGTTCCATAATCTAAGCCTAATCTTGATTACCTGAAAATGAACTTTTAAAGCTTCCTCTAGATGTTATAATTACTGCCAGTGTGGTAAGTTGATGTGGCAATGTGTCATGGGCATTACTTTAACAATGCCTAAAGTAATGGCTAAAGATCTAGATATCTTTTGATCATCATTATAAGAAAAGATGGTAGATTTTTATTGAGTAGAATCTTTTGTCCAAGTATAGTTCTCGTGTCTCCTTTGGAGTTTATAGCCATTTGCTTTCGGGTATACCGTTTGGATCCGGAACAAATAGTTGGTCTTCCATTTCGATTCTGTCATGTTTACCGAACATAATTATAACTTATCAAGTTTCCCGTGAAAGCTAGTTTATTCATAATTCCTTGGATAAATAGTTGATTTTATAGTTATAATGCTGATACGTGAGCTCTGTTCCATATTTTTTTTCTGCTTTCAGTTTATAACAAGTGATTTGGTCTGAATTCCTTATTGAGCTCATGTTCGATTAAACTGCAAGTTATTGATTTTCGCTCTCATGCTCTTCAGGATGGAGCTCTTAGACCTGCCGAGCTTGATGATTTGTTCTCTACGGCACCTGAGAAGTATGTCTTAGTTACTCATTTTGATTATTCCAAAATATCGATGTTGTGTTTGCATTCAGTATGAAAAGATCAACCTGCAACTTTATATTTAATTATCTTCTGGTATTAAAGTAAAATCTTTAAGGTCTGGTAATTTTAGTTAAATGCTGTATTACTTTTTGAATCCGTAGCAATTTATATAAGTAATATAACACAAGCAATTGATTACCAAGTAACATCGGCGTAACATACTGTGGTCTTAATATGACATCTGAAAAGTTTGTTGCTTGGTTACCTTATTGTCATTATGCCAGTACATGTAAGATTATGTTGCAGTAGGATGTGAATGCCTCTGAGATTTCAATAACTCATTTAATTGGGATCATCCTGCAGCCGGTTTTGTGATTGTAGTTCATCTCCAGGTGTCAACTATATATACGTATGTTACTTTGTTGTAGGCTAAGTATTACACAAATTGGAAATCCGTTGATCTGAATTGTGCTGACATTTTGGCATCCTTGTCAAGATGCTGATCTGAGTTTCTTTGTTTATGATTTAGCCCTTGGACTGAAGCTCCATATCTAGGTGCAGCAGAGATGACGCCTCTTGGAGGGTTGTCAATTGATGGTTTCTTATCGCTGGTATGTACTATTCCATTTCTTTTGATATGAATTTCAGTTTAAATATGGTTCCCTTTGTTTTTTGGGTTGTTCTTCACTTCATATGACCTGCTTGAGTGTGGGAGTGAGAATCAATCTCATAGAGATAGTGTGATTTTTAATTAAAAACTTGCTAAAATATCTTCATAGAAGTCTATTCACATCTAAACTGTGACATGTATCACCCCTAATCTCCTAGGAATTCCACATATCAATGACTTCCACTACACGTGAGCTACCATGTTCCTTTAAGTCCATAGCATAAGCATCAGATATTGCAGGTGTTCTCTAAATTACTGGAAAGTTCAAAATATTGTTACTATCTCGGATAATTTGCCCTGGTACAGAGCTATGAGCCCAATCTTTTCCTGTCTCTTTTCTTTGTTTCTCCAATTACTAAATGTGCCCATTGTTTTGCCGTTTCTTTATTGGGTTGAGATGTATATTGCAGTGGGCTCTTATGACACTTCTGGACCCTGTTCGTAGCGTGGAGATACTTATATACATTGGATATGGCGGTGAATCTTCCTCTGCTACACGCGTAACTCGCCGAAGACGATTAGACCGTAAGAAGCAACAAACAGAGAGGAACGTGTATCAGTGCTTTGTTTTTGGACCCAAACAGGCTGGGAAATCTGCTTTATTGAATTCATTTATTGGAAGGTAACTTTCGACTCTGTATAATTTGTTTATATGAGATCTGCATTGCTAGTTTGATTCTTATAAACATGTGTATAATTTCCCAGGCGCTTTCCTGAAGAATATGCTCCCACAATTGACGACAGATATGCTGTTAATGTTGTTGAGCGACCCACTGTAAGTAGAGTATATTGGTTCTTTAAGAGACTGTGTATGTATGGTGTAGACATATGGAATTGTTGAATATTTTAAGTTGGGTATGGTAATGTCTAGTGAGGATTGGCGTGCCTCAGCTAGTTAACCGTAGTTATTTCTAGTAATGATAGTAATCTACCAAACTGAGGTTAGTTCAGACTCACTGACCACTAAAAAAAATAGATGCCTATTGTCTAATGTGGTTTTGGGTCAGTGTAGCAGGTTGGTGGCTAGGAAATGCTAGATCAGTAGTGATTGTAATATGTTTGTTGTGCAATTACTACATTATTGCTTACACTTTAAAATATGCCAACTGAATAATAGATGAGGCAAGCAAGTTAAGTAAATCAATAATGGTATTTTAAGCAAGTGCTTTGGGAAAAAGTCTTTCCGATACCAGTAGAATCAATGATTGTTCGTAGAAGTACAAGAACTGGGGTCGATTTCTCTTGAATTTTTTTTGAGAATTCTGCCATCTTAGAACCAATGATTGTTCGTAGAAGCACAAGAACTGGACATGTAAAATGAAAGAACTGAGAAATCACTAGATCGGCTGTTTGGGTTGCTGTGGGTGGGGGGAGGAAGGGGGTGTTGTGTAAATAATAGTCGTTTCTTCATTATACTTCTAGAATATAGTAGAGTATCTGAATTTGTGGACTTAGTAATTACTGTTGACGGTAACTTACTGTTATATGTTGTGCTGATTTGCTCTTCATCTCAGATCAAGTGTAACTTGCTATTGTATAAGTATGCCAACTTTCTATATTATGGGCGTAACTTGCTATACCCTCTTGGGCGCTTCAATCCTAATTACTCGTCGAGGTAACTTCCTATATTATGGACTTTTGATTAAACTTTTGTATGATGTATACAGGGGGTGAAGAAGACTCTTGTCTTACGAGAAATTCCTGAGGATGAGGTGAAGAAGCTTCTCTCTAAGAAGGATGCTTTGGGTGTCTGTGATGTTGCAGTGTTTGTTCATGACAGGTATACTCTTTATATTATTACACCCTCCCTTTTAAATGATTAAATTTTGACAAAATAAAGAAACCGAGGGAATATAAGGAAAATGCAATGACAATATTTAATGGATCAATTATATAAGGAGAACGGCTTCAGGGTAATATATGCAAGATGAGCTATCAATTTTGTTGTTTTCTGCTATTGTATAACAGTATAAGTATATGCCAACTTCTGGAAGTTAGACATGATGTTTTGTTTTAATTAGTTATTGTATTTGCTAATTCAGTTCTAGTGAACCTTCCTGGGTAAAAGCCACGGAGATGCTTGTGGATGTTGCCAGTCAAGGTGAAGCTACTGGTTATGAGGTGCCTTGTCTCATTGTTGCTGCCAAGGAGGATCTTGACCCTTATTTGACTGAGATTCAAGATTCAACACGGGTATATTTCCTGCCAAATGAGCTTTAATTATGATATCTGCCTGTATTATGTGCTTGGAATATGCACACCCTGCACTATCCAGGAACAGAGTGGCTTCACTCTTTCTTTGTTCCCAAATCATTTAGAAGATTGAAACTTGGCCCTGAGTTCCTCAGATTTTTATTCATCAATTGCATAGATCGGCTTCATCCCAACCTTGGTTCGAAAGCTCAAGCTTAGCTTGAGTATCTTAGACATCTAATGAATTGCATTACATGTTATATGCATAAAGCATTAGTTTCAGTGTTATTCTCTCGGTTGCTGATAGTGCTGTGTCATTTTATAGGTAAGCCAGGATATGGGAATTGAGGCACCTATACCTCTGAGCACAAAGCTGGGAGAGTTTAGCAACATATTTCACAGGATAGTGAGAGCAGCAGAGCACCCACATTTGAGCATTCCAGAGACATCAGCTGGGAAAACTCGTAAACATTATCACAAGCTTATTAATCGCTCCCTCGTGTTTGTATCAGGTACCTTCACCCCTAATACAAAATTCTGTTCTTACAAAACCGTGTTGCATTGTAAATCTTGGCATCAGTATTATTCTTGTCTTTTGATATTTAATGCACTACTTAGTTCAAAATAAACACAGGCATTCAGATAATGTATACTTTTATTAGCTCTTCTGGAAGTTGAAATATAGATGTATCCGTTGGTTTAGTGGTTTTTTAGTACCAAACAATTTAGGATTATAAATTTAAGGCCACTCATACACAAATATTTCATGTTAGTGTAAAATTGATACTATATGCTTTTTGTTCACCTTTGAGAATGTCGAATACTAACTTTCTCCATCTTATAGTTGGTGCTGCTGTGACTGTTGCTGGCCTGTATGCTTATCGTGCCTATGCTGCAAGGAAAAGTTCTAGTTAGGAAAAAGTCTAGTAAGTGTGCCCAGCAGACATCTCTCGCCTTTTTGTGAAGGTGGCTTAATATCTTCAGTAGAATTTGATTTATAAATGTACCTGCATAAAAGACTAGTCTTTTTATTGGCTGGGTAATTAGTTTTCATGCTCGTAGCTGTATATTTTGTGGAGGCGGATCATATGGTTAAAACTGTTCTAAGTTGAAATTTGATGTGTATCTTGAATATTTAAATCTGGACTATAGATAGTGGTGCTGAGATGTGCCGTCTGCCATTTTGTCAAACTTTGGCAACATTGTGAACCAGAATTCATGCCTTGGTGTATCTCGTACTACCTGTACCATCTTAATTAAGTTCGGTCCGTGTCTTTGCATGGAATTTGTCTGGCTAAAATATGAGCAATTAGCGCCCGCCCCCCC
>JAYMSP010001953.1:0-27482 GCA_036897095.1 Plantago elongata | reverse complement strand
GGGGGGGATTCTGAAGATTCTTTTCCTTTTTTTTTTTTAGTTTTTTTTTTTTTTTTTTTTGTGACATAATGCCACATTGGAGCCACAACGAAATGCCACATCATGGCCGGAGTCAACGCCGGATTCCAATTTGGGTTCATCTGTAATAAAAAAAATAACAGAGGGTCATCCGTAATTGGAGCAAATAGCAGGGGGTACGGATGTAATTGCCCCTAATTTTTTATTTTCACTATACGAATTTTCATATATGAAACTAGATTTGGTTTCAAATTTAAAAATATTAGAATGAAAAACGAAACAAATGTCAAATTTCACTTCCAAATGAGAATAATACGTCTTGAAACTATAACATGTGCGCTAAAACAATAACAGATTGAACATTCAATAACAAGCTAAAACCGCAACAATAATGCTTACAATTATAACACCAACTCTTAAAACCATAGCAAAATACCAGATAGATTAATTCGAATTTCAGTGTACAAATTTTCAGACCTGAAACTAGATCTGGTTTCAGATCTGAAAAAATTCAGAATATAAATTAACGAAAAATGATAATAGAAGGTCAAACTTCACTTCCAAATGAGTTTAAACGAAAAAAGCAAGATGAATTTGTAAATTTGAACCTTTTAGCAACTAGATCTGAAAATTCGGTGGAAATCCGGCGAAACGAAGCGTGGGAGATAGAAGAAAGAGATTGAACAGTGATTTGATTGTAGCACAATAGTTTCCGGCGGATTATAGAGACGATAGCTTCGTCGAAAAAATGAGAAGAGAGGTGAATGTTTCTCTCACTATAACTCTTTTAAAGAGAGAAAGATAGTTAGTTATGCGAATTTTGAAAGATTGAACTGGTATTTATATCAAAAGCTACAAACCGATTTATAATGTTTCTAACCGATTCTTTATTGTATAAACTGAATTTTCCTAATTTAAAGGGAAATCTATCCTTTCATTATACTTACTCATAAAATAATGTGCACAAATATACTTAGATAGAAACATATCTATCAGTTCGGTAGGACATTTACATATCATCATAATAATCCCACACTGTAGTTATATTTGAAGTCCAATAGGGGCCTGTTTGCAATATTGGTCCCCATTTTTGGTTTCACAAATATGAATATAAATAGGGGCCTGGACTTGGAGTATCATCATCATCAAGAACCTTTCTTTTAGGTGCATAATTAGTTTTTACTCGACTCCATCAAGTTCATATGATTTGCCTTTCTTTTTGTTCCTACATGACATGCATCTAAGGCCTCAATATCATAGTGGTTAAGTGCAACTGAAAACGTTAGCTGAATGAAATTTACAAATATAATTCAAATAATAAAATCAATTATCAATTACAATCACATAGTCTATAAATAGAACTTTTAATTAAGTTGAGCTCGTTTCGATCAGTCTGGCCCAAGGATTAATTGTCACTGTAACGACCCGGGTCGATGGGCCCGGAATATTTGTAAAGATTTAGGCCACTAGCAGTCCGGGTCGTTACAAATGGTTTTAGAGCCATACCCAAAATTCGCAAAGAGTCGGGTCGTTACAATCACAATCCATTTGTATATGTGCCAAGCCGAGGTACAATTTAGACAATAGTTGAAAGGAAAATTCTAGAAAAAGACGATTTGACAATAAATACTATAAAAAATGATTCAACATAAATTAATTTAGTGTCATAATTTAAAGAGTACTAAGTTAATATAATGTTATAATAGAGATAGTCTCTATTTGAAATTTGAATTAAAACTTTAAAAGGGATAACTCAGTCACCTGCTGCTACGTTCCATTTGTATATCGGCCTAGTTGAGGTGTGATTAGACAATAATTGGGTCAACTGTTACAGTCCGTTTGTATATGGGCCTAGCTGAGGTGATTTGGACGATAATCGGGTGGTTGACCCTGGGCCATTCCTTATTCTTGTCTAGCAGGATCAATTGATTTTGATTGTTCGAATACTTGGAAAATTTACCTGGGATTCTTGCTCATTCTAGCCCATCATTATTCATATACGTCGACTAATCGTATTATGCAAACCATGTAAAGTAAAACTGAAGTGGGCGGCCTATGATGGAAAGCCCATCATTATTTATATACGTTGAGTAGTTTGTATTCATAGATGATCTATGACTTGACTTGAAATATTTAGTTCAAACAATGTGAAAAGATTATATAGACCAGCTCAATGACTTCTAAATCGATAATTTAGAATCATTGAGTGTCATCAACTTAGTATATTATGGAAGAAAATTTTTCTTCCTACACTATAATCTTTTGGTCCACTTTGAATTTACACCCGAACCTTTTTCTTTTGGAAATCTGCACTAAAACCTTTATTAAAAATTTTATCTAACATAAAGGTTAGACGGTGTTATTCTCCATTAGTTTTATTTTAAAATTACACCAAAACATTTGCAGAAATTTACACTCGTTACGAAACCTTTAAAATAATTGCACTTGTTGTCGATTTTTTTTCCTAGAATGAAAAAGTTCGTAATATTCGTTTAGTTTTCATGATATTTCAAATTGTTATTTTTCAAGTAATAATGAGTTTTTTTTTTCCTTTCAATTTGGACATTTACCTTGTTTATGTTTGTTACGCCTATGTAAGTTAGCATGTATAGTAACATCTGTTGATCATGTTTATCATAAATGGACTCGTCAAATATGTAGCTAGTAAGTCCAAATGAAATTCCAGACACATTTTCTATCATTTTGTTACTAAAAAATAAAAAAGTAATTTTGACAAATAATATAACCTCTAAAATATATTTGTGCTTCAAAGTTCAAAGTAACGTACAATAACCAACAAAAAAAACTACCATGTCACAAATAATGGTGTCAAATATTATGTTATTGGAGATTTTAAATGACAATCAAATTACAATTATCATCAATTTATAAGATTCGTTAAGAATTGCAAAAAATATTATATATCCACCATGCATGTATTAAACCTGAAAAAAAATGTGATATACACAAATAGGGGGAGGGAGATTAATCATGACTCATCCTTGACCTCTAACCCGTTTAAAACTAAAATTGCAATTAAATATATAACAATGATCATATTTTTGTAAAATTTCATTCTAGGAAAAGGTTCAGGTAGCGATTGCAAGTTTTTGTAAAACGTTTCGGTAATGCGTGTAAATTTCTGTAAAGGCTTTGGTGTGATTTGAAAATAAAACTAACGGAGAGTTAACGTCGTCTAACCGGCGTGTTAGGTCAAAATATTTACAAAGGTTTTAGTGCAGACTCCAAAAAAAAGGTTTAGGTATAAATTTAAAGTGGACCTTTTATTGTGAAAAAATTTTCCCTATTATTAATACTTTTGAAGTTCTTAACTTCAAATGAAATCCTGAAAAGAAAAGTATATCCCGAAAATCTATTCTCCTCTCTGGAGGTTGGTTTTCCATTTCTACATATCCAAGTTATACATGTAAATACATCATACATGTGATGCTCAATACACCATGCAGATGAAAGATTTGGACAAATAGGAACAAAGGAACGTTGGTTCAACGTATCTCTAGCTCTCATTCACATTTCTTACAAGTTACAACATATCCATGTGCATATGATATGGGTGATAAGTGACAAAGAGTGACCATGTGCATGCTCAACAATTAAATTAACATCATACTATTATAGACAACATGGTTTTGCACCCCTCAAGTTAATATATACACTTCACATGTCTATTGAAAAGATAGAACATTGAACTATTGAACAACATTGAGTAGCACCTAAGCCTAATCGAAAGTTATTTTCGTGGCGTTAAATTATGATCTGTCATTGTGAGTACAATACAATGGACTCTCTATTTGGTATAGTCTCTCAAAAACGATTTTTTTATTATTTTAACGTCTTTAATATCTGTACCAGATTAAAGTTAATATCCGACATTTATATTAGGGTCGCAAGGAACCAAAATATGTTATATCAGCTTCACAAAACAATGACACATATGTCACTATGCTACACCAAGTTGGTACAACTTCCAACCAATATCCAGCATGAAATTTAACTTGAAGAAAATTTGAACCTGAGGCATTAACTAAAATTGATCAAGTTATTGTCAGTGAATGCGCGTGGACTTTGCTCCACCTTGAATGGCTTTTTCAGACAGAAACAAACCTGGAGATTAGATTTTGTCACTGCTTCAGAAAATTAAAGAAAAAAATACACATACAGATGCTGAGAGTTCAGTAAAATTTGCAGTGTGGGTCAAAAAAGGAGAAAGAAAAAGGATTCAACTTTTGAACTGGACTCAATTGAATACATCTGTTCGAGGCAATATATACATTCAGCAACTGTATATGGTGATTATTAAAGCAAGTTCTTGAGATAAGAATGTCCCTCTGTGAATCAACATTCATTATGAGCCACCATATTTACAAACACATTCACATGGAAATCTCACAATTCTCACCTGTAAATTTAATTTTCTCTCTTTTTACCCCGTTTTCGTGTAAAAATCGGTAGGCTCAAATGAAAACGATAATATCCGAACTTAAAATCAGAAAACAATGTTAGTACATAAACCGGAAGAAAAGTAGCAAGTTTTGTAATAATATTGAATTTTAATTAAGGAATATTCAAATTGAGACGGAACTAGTATAAATATAAATTTATATTTAAAAAATTTTAAAACGGGTTTAAAGCCAAAAACCAGCTCCTTTTCGTGGTGTAGAATAGAAACAATCACAACGTGAGAAATCAAGCTCATAGGATTCTAACAATAAATCCAAATTATGGTACAAATTATTTCGTTTTGTCCAATCTATATTCTCTTCATACTTGTCTACACTATACCCGGATCCAATTTTAATAAAATGACCTCTTCCAGAAAAGAAATGTGAATGTTCAATCTATACGTGTTGTCGCCCACTTTTTTTCAACTGAAAACTATTTCAGTTCAATTCAAATTTATTTAATTATAATTTATATAATACCTCAATGCATGTTGAAGAGAATATAGCCTTAGACTTTGTTTAACAAAACAAGCTAAAAAGGTAGTTGGTAGTTGAGAAGCTAGTTGGTAGTTGAAAAGATAGTTGGCAACTTATCATGTAGTTTTTTTTTTCCAACCAGCTAACTTGATCAGCTTATCAAAACAGTTAGCTTTTGAGCTAACTTATTTAAAAAGTAGTGCGTTCATATAACGAGCTTTGTATGAAAGAAAAATTTATGTAGCTGAAATATTAACTGAAAAGCTAGTGATTAATCGAATTGAACAGGAAAATATTAGTTTTTAATAGGTTATAACAGAGTATCATTAAATATCAATTCTAGATTAGTTTTAAAAGATTGTTACACATATCAATTTCATGAAAGCAAAATGAGTACGTATTGCATTAGGATTTTTGTTATGACATTATCACCACCATCCTTTAAAATAAGGTAACAGAGTTGTATAATTGCTTCCAAACAAAAATTATAGTATAATTAGTCAACTAATCATGTTAAAATAGTAAGTTGATCATTGGAAAGAAAGATATGATTTTATTAGTAATACAAATCAAATGACCTCAACTTATACATTGATGTTCTATTAATTATCCATAACACAACAGAAGTCAACAGAATGATCATAATCAAGCAGCTCTTGAATCATCTGGTCGATATGATCCTCTTCAAGACACTTGAATTCTTGCCCATTCATTGAACTCCCACTTGAACTACTATACTCACTTGCAGATTCATTCTCATTCTCCCTCTTAACACCATTTCCTCGTTGCGAAGAAATGATACGTTCTGTCCTGGTTAGGCCATTTTGGACCGGTTTCTTTGCCATTTCTAGGGATGTCATGTGACATTTCTGTAGCTTGGCCATTAGGTTGGCTGAGAAAAGCTTTGCGGACGTTGATTGAGGCTCGTTTGCATTGTAAGGGAAGTTCGTTCGCGCTCTAGGACCGCACATGATCCTTGCAGCCTCGTCGTAAGCCCTTGCTGCATCCTCGGATGTTTCGAATGTCCCTAGCCATATTCTTGTCTTTCTGCATTAAAACCCGAAAATGAACATTAGTCTAATTCAAAATTGAAATGTATTAACTGGAACAAGCTAATGAGCACATTTTTTAGTGAGGTGATTAGCATAGTTATCGAATAAGTATGTGTTAAAGTAGATTGTCGTATGCACGTCTAGTTTAAGTGCGGCAAATGTAAAAGTAAACTAAGCATCGAATTACGGGAATAGAGGTGCTGGGAGGGAACATACAACAAAGGGTGGCGAATTTCGGAGACCCAAGATCCCCAGTGACGTTGGCGAACACCGCGGTATCGCTGTTGAGGTCGAGCCATAGTTCCCGCTAGGTCAATTTGAATGCAATGTGAGTGTTTGTAGTGTTGATTCCTTTTGAGATACAATGGGCAAGAAGTGAGCGAGTGGAGTGAGTGAGTTGAAGAGGGGTTCAAGTGAAAGGGGGTTTATGTAAGCACACTTTGCGGCCTTCAAGTAGCAACCAACATGGGATTCTGGCCCACCATTTCTGCTTTCCTTTCCAATGAAAGGGCAACGGATTAAATTGCCCAATTTGCCAATTTGATAGACAGCCTATTTGAAAATGTCACCTTCTTTGTCTTGGGACAAAGATAGTTTGGGTTACACCTAGAATGAGTCTTACATGCATTCTCATAAATTACTCCCGAATAATCGTTAGATTCTACATCATAAAGTTACGCTATGTCATTTCCATCTAATCTGGATTAAACTGAACTTATTTATAATATAAGAAACTACTAAAAACAATTTGAAATGAATGAACTGAGCTTAAACTCGTTCGTCTATAATGTGATTAAGATAACATTATTGTATTACTTCTAAATTATAGTATTGTAGAGAAAACATTCATTATGGGTGATAACATTACAAATGTTAGTAGATAAAAAGAGATTTTACTAAACATGGAAAAATAACTCCCCCATGTGCTTGACTGATGATGAGACCAAAGTAGTAGATAGAAACAATGTATTGAAAGTTTGTCACATAGTGCATGAGCTCTTCATGGTGAGTTATGGGATAGCTGTTATTTTTGACCAAATATATGTTAAACAAGATCCAAGATTGCAACAATTTGCATGATATTGACATAGATTTTTATCCTCCATTCACTCCTATGATTTGGTCACCTCTCCACATGCATATATTTAACAACTTGACATCCATCCATGGTTTCCAATGTAGTGAACCCATGAAGTAGTAAACTAGTAGGTGATGTTCAGGTAGCAAATTACTTCCCTTTTCAATTATTAGATTTAAAATTTGAGTAAGACTTTATTATTTTTAAAAGAATATTATAATTATTATAAAAGTAATTGACAAAACAAAAAATATTATAGTTGACTGTCTATATACTTAATTTAAGTATAAATTGTAAATATTTCGTTGTTTTCTATTAATATGTCTAATTTAATAATTTTATAATAGAATATTGATTGATTAGTAATCGAGTCGTTATCTCATATAGTTATATTAGTTAATTTATACTCGAATCGTTATCTCAGATTAATGTAGCTAAGAAATTAATGTTTATTTTGATCCATGCTCTTGCCCATATACATACAAGTCATAGACTATTTTATGGCATAAAGTACTTCATATAATTAAAAAATGAGTAAAATAGATTATTTGAATGAGCCCACGCAGACAATTGAAAACTATACGAATTCTCTAGTTAAGCATGCAAACTTACGCCATCTTTACTATTTATGTGCAAAATTCAAACCGTTTTGTTCCTCTCGTTCTTTTTCTTCTCTTGTTCTTCTTTCTTTCTTTACCTTTTTTTCTTATTTGTTACTGCAAAACTAATTATAAATAAATTGATTCCAACATCATCATGACTTAGGCCATATTTATTATACCGTACCGTCAGAGTGGTTTTCTCCCAACTCAAATCGAACATTTTATACACAAAAATCCAATTTCAATTAAAAAAGACCAGTTAAGTTTTATATCAATCAGTCCCTTAGAGTTTTTAATTAACATGTCCTCGGGCTTGAGACAATTTAATTAGAAAGCTAACCACTTTAAACTCTTTTTTAAAAAAGTAGAAATTTATGTTGGCAATGGGATTCGAACCCATGCCCTTTCGGACCAGAACCTTAATCTGGCGCCTTAGACCAACTCGGCCATGTCAACTTGTTAGTAACAACTTAAAACTTAGGTAATTTAAACAAAATATAACTTTAACAGACACACTAAAAATTTGAATGCAAATATGGGACGGATGGGTATAAAAATTCAATGGACTTTTTCAATTGAAATTAAATTTTTTTATATAAAATATTCAATTTAATTGGAAAGATGGTCGTTCCAGCGATATAATAAACAGGGTTTAAGTATTTAGGTTCAAATATAAAACCTTGAAATACTAGGCAACGTGATTGTTATGTCCATATGAGCACAATTTTCTAATTATCACTTGCTTAAATTTGAATTGAAGGTTCGAGAGAATTGCTATTGTTATTATCTTTGTATATGTGATGGAAATATTTCATTTTAGTATTTTCTTTAAAGGGAAAAGGTGATTATCAGCAGTCCAAACACCCGCACCATCACACGACCTTAAACATCTGTAATTTGCTTGCTTTTAACTATGTAATATGATGATGATGAATGATACTTAAAATCAGCATGATATATAGAATCTATTGAGAAGCTTAATTTATTCATAGCTATTTAACTTTCATCATGATCTGGTTGAAATTTTGCAAAAAATGTTACGTGATAATTATATGACGACAGAAGAAAAGGTAAATGGGAGAGATTGCGCGTGCTTTGAGCATATAAAAGATAAGATATAGATCGAAAAGAATAAGTACGTAACTAGTGTCCAATTGTACAAGTGTGAATGTGTTAATTCCTTGCTTAACATTTACTCCATCTATTATAGCTAGGCATTTTTAGATTTTTTTTTTTTTTGGAATATAAACTATAAATGTTTTTAGAGATTTTTTGGATTGACAGGGAAGTTGAGTGCAGGATTAATTCCGTAAAAATGTGCATCTTCATCTCGAGCGTATTGTATTATGGTAGTATAAATTTTCTAAGACATTCGAACATTTACATAATAGAAAGATACTCGAAATACAAAATAAGTTATATACAACATCAAACAAACCAGTACATACATATTGAAATATGAAGGCCCCAACCCAAATCCACAACCAGGATGGTCCATGCCCAACTCATAGAATAAGTTTATATTCTCTTCGAATGTAATTATCTGAAGTTTGAACAAGATAAATTTGAATCGAACGAAAGCCTCATACCAACCACTGACACAATTCAAATTCTCAAAATACAGCCCATCGAATTTCTGCAAAACTTCAAACATGGCCTTGTAAACTGAAATTGTATCTATCTTGTGTTATTTCGATTGAATAACTTGTCCTGCAAAATGAAAATATATATATTCAGTCACTCTTGCCCAAATCAATCGATTTGATGCGTGTTTATTCTCCTCAATTAAGCAAGTCGATTCTTCATATTTCACACATATGAAAGAGCGTGAAATGAATGAGGTCGATATGCTTGCTGAAATTATCAGTTGGATTTTGTAACGTTTACAAGCAATTTGAACGGCTAGGATTACGTACAAGTTAAAATGATATTCACAAATCACACGAGCAATCTAATAGGTGTATGTTATGTCGTACCAATGTGTTTGGGCCTTAGAAACGCCAAGATGGGATTTTGGAATCTTCATTCTTGCAACATAGCTATATAGGCTAGAAAATTTGGACAGTCATGTCAAAGCTTTTGTTAAAGTAATTTGAATCAGCAGTGCATAACTTTGTCCATTGCCATTTTCCTTGCATTTTTTGGGCCATTCACTCATCTCTTACTCTGTTATTGGCCTATTGCAGCTCATACAGGAAACATGTTGGATTAGTTTGTTCAATCGAACCTCACATGTGTTATCCTTAAGAATTCGACACTTTCGTTGTCGCTTGCTGGAGTATTGGGCAAGCTTGAACCGCGTGGTCCATGGTGGCGTTGGCTTTGTGGCTCAATAATCGATATATCCACAACTTTCAGGAGGCGCAGTCTCACCGGAACAGGCCCCTACTATAGTTTTTGTCTCCTCCTTTTGCTGGTGTGGGTCTAGCTAGTAGTTAGAATAGATCATCCAGTGAGAAGATGTAGGATAGGTCCTCTGGAATGCTCAGGCTGCAGAGGCTATACGCGATGGAAATGCAATAGAATGTCTTCATTGAAGGTGATTGTGCGAATGTTACTAATGATGCACTCAAGTCATCCATAGGGGTTCTGTCACCTCACTTGCGGTTCCTACTTCACCTGCCTCACCTACATTTCCCCCAGTTGTTGGTCACATGAACAACATAAATTTACCTACTTGTTTGAAATTTCTATTGATTTAAAAAAACATGAAATCGGGTTTTGCATTCAACATGTACGGAGTGAATCTGGACATAAAATGTGCCTTCAAAAAATTTTACTTTGCATTAATAATTCAACATCCGAAAAAAAGTGAATGAAGAAGAAAGAAATGACCATTTCTACCAGCAGAAATGAACATGTACACATATGTATGCATCGGACTTCAAGCACTGTAGGATCACAAGATGAAAAATTGAGAAAGAATAAATGGAACAGATTATGCCCTTGTAACAACTTGAGGAGGACACAGAGGGACGGAGCTTTCACTTCGGCTGCTTAAAGTTGAGACTATAGGAGGAGAACATGAGCTTCGGCTGCTTGAGGTTGCGGGTAGTGGAGGAGAACACGAGGAGCTTGAGGTTGAGTTGGAGGATGAGTTATTAGACAGCCTCTTTGATTGGCCTCTTGGCTTCTTCGGGAGATCACAGAGCTTCTTTTGTGTTTTAGGCTGGTGAACTTTGGTCAAATTCAAGTTCTCCGGAATGATACATTTGCACAAAACACCTGAGAGGATATCACTAGGTATAAATTTGAGATTGTTGAAAGTATAACAGGTTATTTCTAGTAAGTAGTCATTCAAACAATCTAGACCTCGTATACAAATAGACAAATCCTATCCACACAGCGACAATTTCTAAGGTTAGGAGGACGACTTAGACTTAACAGGAATTGAAGTCGATGCAACTATCAAGCACTTACTTACCTAGAACTAGAAGCATCATGGACTCATGGTAAGGAGCTATAACTGTATTTTACTAATGAAAGAGCAGGGATAGTTTATAACACCCTCGAGGTCGTAATTTAAAAGGTCAGTGTTCAATTTTCTGGGAATTTCATGACTAGCATTATTATTTTTTCAAAGTTACGGGTTGACACCCACCCCCAACATCAGTGCTGATATAGAACGTTTCCCCTAAACATCAATGAACGCACTACCATTTACGTATCAAACAGAGTCCACTCATACCAAGTTCTTCACCACTTCAGCTCAAAAGAGCTTATAGAGGTGCAGTAAAGTGATATATGGGCCTACGCTCACTATGTTTGCTATAGCACTTCTTTCATGTGATTCCACAATAATATTGTAGTCCCTTCAGCAACAGATGGTAGCAATTAATCTCGTACAAAGTTAAACATATTCTAAAGCATAAAGCAAATACTAATGGAATGGAATTAGAGATTACCGATTCTAGCAAGGCGATTAACCCATTTTGGGATAGGATTGCCAGTGAGTTTTCTGCAGGCATCATTGCAGAAGTGGTTGCAATTCTTTGAAATTAAATTGTATGCATTTCCCCGGTACTTCTTTGCAAGCTCCTCCATCACTGCCTTCACTTGGGCAGGAGTCACATCAGTCCATCCTATTAAAATTGACTTCCTAAAGGTAAAACCATCATACTGCTTTGGCTTCGATTCAAAAATCCCAGTTGTGGGTTGCTCATGAGCTCCAAATGCATACTCAACACCATGAACTGCCAAAATCCCAGAATTCAAAATTTTTACAAAAGAGAACCTCAATCAATCAAATTTCTGTAATATATAGCACATAACTAAAACAATAAAAACTTAACTGAGTACGAACATCAACACTGTGTGTGTTACAGCAGAACGACTAAGAAAGACCAACGATATGACAAATATCGATACACAAAATACACTCAACTAACAGAGTCTTTGCCAAATGCCAATACAGACACACACTCATGTATAAGCAAAATGGGACTTGCTTATGTTCTTCTTTCCTTACATCTACTTTGCAATAAGCATAAGCATGACTTCAGCTTGAAAATACCCGGAACTCCGTTTACTTATCTACTATACACTACACAGGCAGTTTAACTAGAGGTTGCAATCACTGTCTAAATCAAGAGGGGCCTTACTTAGCATTCTAAATAGTCCATAAGCAATTCCAAAATTAGTCAGTAAAGAAAATTAGCTCAGTAAACTACATTTCACCATATTTTATCAACCAGATCATCAACTTAACAATTCTAAAACTCCAACAACCAATTCCATCAAAAATCAAGAAAAATCATGGTCAAGATACATACTCTTTGGCAAACAACTTACACAATGTTAAAGTCAGGTTGTACGTATTTCAACTGTATAAAGTCACTATTCCACTCGCATAAAATCCGGTATGTTAAAGTCGTATCTATCAATTATCCAATCAAAATAAAATTCGAGAAGATTAGCTCAGTGAACTGCATTTCACCATATTATATCAACCAGAACATCAACTTAACATCCTAAAACTCAAACAACCAATTCCAGCAAAAAAACAAGAAAAGTAAGCAGTAAATCATAGACTACTTCTCATTGCAAATAAATAAATTCGTAAAGTCACCATTCCACTCAAATGTTAAAGTCTCGTATGCCAATCAGTGTATCAATTATCCAATAAAAAAACTCAATTCCAGATCTAATTGGCAATCGTAAACTGAAAATCCAAAAAAAAAATTCTTGATTTCAGATACTACTACTAGTCTACTACTACTAACCTTGAACACCAGAATGGTAGACACCAAGGCCAAGCCAGTGAGCATAGCCATTGAAGGATGTGAGATCATAGACATTGAGAAACACCTGAGCCGATCCACGGCCATTGTTGACCAAACTTTTCCGGCATATCATTGCAAACCCAGTGAAAAAAATTGATCTTTCTCAAACCCAGTGAAAAAGATTGGATTTTTACCAATCTTTGTAGCCGTAGCAAGCAACTAAGCTACAACGCGAAAATGGGAAATCGAAATTGAATTTGAAAGAGACATGGATATGCTTTATCGGCGGCAAAATAGCGCCGAACTTTCGACTTTAGAGGACCAAGAAGAGTGTCAGCAATTTTGTTCAAGAAACAGGAAATAGAAATTTTGGTCTTAAAAAATGTGATGATTGTTGGACTATGAGTGACTGGTCTTGTTGCTAATAAAGGTAATTGGAGATTAATATTATTGTGATTTCTGATTTGTTTCTAGTTGGGGAAAGTAAAGTAAAGTTTCATCATTATGGACTATAGTTTAGTGGAGTGGTGGATACGATTGGACTATGAATGAGTTCATATAATCCAGTCTGGATTGAAAATTTAGCTGGTAGTTGAAAAGTTAATTGGTATTTAAAAAGTTATATGGTAATTAATTCAATAGATTTCTTTTTTTCAACGAGTTAATTTGATTAGCTTCTCAAACCAACTAGCTTGTTTGAAAAATTGTGAGTTCACGTAACAATTTTTTGTCCCAAAAAAACTCATGGAACTATAAAGCTAATTGAAAAACTAGTGATAAACCGGGACCAAAATTATGGTTAGGTTATTTGTTAGAAATGACTGATTTTTTTAATAAATATTGAAAGATATTATACCTTTTTAATATGTATATTTGACATGATTATACAAATTAATAAATATGCTAGTGTAATTGTATAACAATCACTATCAGTAAACTTTTTTTCATTTCTGATATCTAGTATTACATTATATTTCACATTAAATTACACGTTGATTCTAATATAAAAAAGTTAAAACTTAGCGAGTATATACTTAATTATGTTTACTTTGTCTGTAAACTCGTTTAATTTAGATAATGATATCCTGCTTTACGATTAAAAATGACAAAGTAAAATTTTATTTTATTATATATAAAAAATTAAACATAAACGAGACAACATGGCAAAAGGATGTCAATGATTAATATTCCAACCCTCTTTCTTTTAATGTAATTTGAAATATAGCCACTAACATATAGTAATCCAAGACATCCCAATAAATATACGCCAGGACAAACATAATCTAGCTATTAATCAAGTTTGTTTTACGTGGCTACATAATTCAAGTGGTAGGGATTCTTCATAATTGTGCCCTTGTATATGCAATTCGTTATGCTTGTCTTTTCTCAATACTTCCCAATTCAAGGATGGTAATTCGTATCTGATTATAAATACAAGGAGAGAATTGCTTTGAAATTTGTTGATTTATTTCCTAATCTCAGTTAGAGTTAGATTGCGAGTTGCCTCCTGAACTTTTAATGTAATGGGAGTTGCCTGGGTTATCCCCTAGTTTCGGAGGCCAATAGTCCGAATGTGTATTACACTCCCGATCAAAAGGCATTTATAAGGGACATATCGCAACCCATTTGAATGTTCTAGTGCAACTCATCACGACCTACTAGCATTAAAGATGAGTGGACAAATCGTGCCAATAAATAAAGGTTTGTAAGGTTGTGGAATCTTCAACTGAAATTTATTAAAGTGAAACTAACTCGATCTTATAGAATATAATTAATTTTCAGTTGATGATAATAGAGGATCGGGGAACAACTTTTGGGAGTGTGGCATTAATAACGGCGTTTGTGCCATGAATTAATTTATTTCTGGTAGCATGTATGCTTCAGCAGTAAAAGTTCAGATACTTTATGGGCTTGAGCCCATTTAATAACATTAAAAGCCCATCAAACATTGAACCATCATGTTCAAACTCTTTGTACACGACAATCTTCCTCAATTATTAGTGTTTCTTTACTTTTTCCTCTAGTGGTGGGCATCAGTCCGAAACTGAATTGACCCGAAACGATATTAGGGTAAATTCAAAGACTGGATAAATTTAAAATCACGAAATAAAAGGTAGTATACTCTAAACAGATCAAGAAGAAGCACAAGACAAAACTCCAAGTAAATCCTAAGTGTTGCTCTATTTTATCTTCACCTCATGGATAAAATGAGCCGGAGATAAAAATACATTGTTGTTCGATAAAAATCTACACAAATATTAACAAGGCTCTTCTTCATCTTCATCGTCCAAGTATGATCTCGACAGAGCAAAGCTTCTTTCACTGATTCTCCTACTTTACTAAATATAAGTTTGAGTATGGATCTCTTAACATTAAAAAATATTTTCTCTTTGTTCTTATTTTTTTAATATTTTAATGGCCCAATTCTCGTAAATTTGGTTCAATTATAGATTCATCCTCCAATTGACGAGAATTACAACTTCCCTCTTGAACCTCCTCGAAGTATAGCTACGTGATCTGAAGTCTATATGATGCACGACGAGGTTCATTCACGAAAAAAATGTCTAATGTGAAATTCTAAGTATCTGTTTCGGTTAGTTCCAACTGCATTGATTATGTTAGAAGGTTGCAGAAGAGCAAGTGATTGGTTTCAATTGCATCACATGTTTAATTAGCAAGCTTTAATTTGTTGTGACTTGTGACTTGTGAGATGTCCATGTGATCATGTTGGTATATATGTCTATTGACTATCCAAATTAACTCTGATGCTTTGCTTTCTAAACAGGTCCCCTCACTTATTGTGTAGATCTCAGGAACTGGACCCGATCGCTTCCGAGCCACAATTAAGTGAAAGAGATGGAACGCGAGGCTAAGGACACGCTAGCTAGGGCTGAACGGTTACGTGCGTGTGGGATCGGAGTAGTGATAGTTGATTAGAGATGAAAGTGTAGGATGGAAAACCATTTCAGGTTCTAATTGTGTACTCCATCATTGAAGTAGAGGTTTGGAGCATCTGGCTGGTCTGGTAAAGAAGCAACACTGGATACAAATAGACTACTTTGACATGCATGTTCACTGAGACCAGAAAAGGACTTGGCGATAGCAGCGTGCGTGGCCACGAAGAATTCTTTATTAAAGTTTCGTTGAGATCCAAAAAATAACAAAAATTGACAGATATTGAGGAAATCTCATCTTTTATAAATCAATCAAAAACTGAAAAAGTAACAATGTCTAACATTACTTAAATACTAAAAAATAACTTGGAATTAAATCAAGAAAACCTAATACTACTTGAATTCTACTAAATACTAATTGTACTACTTATTGAAAATTATAAAAAGACCTCAAAACTATAAAATTGCAATTTAAACCCTCTAGATGATCTCAGATCGCCGAAATCCGTCTTGTTCAGATAAACCGTTTCCACTAGGAAAACACTTCGCGTTTGTCGAAATCAGACACTTCTTCGACAACTTCGAAATTTTCAACTTTTACACTAAAACATCTTCGATTTACACCGCATCACTTGGACGTGGTTTTTTCCATTCTACTTCATTGGAATTTTTTCTTTGGTTCTTTTCAAGCACAACTCGAACTCTGAAACAATATGAGTTTACATAATGACGGAGCGAGCACTGACGGAGTGTTCCGCTCTTAATTTAAGTTAAATTTTCTCGACATCCGTTGAATTTTGTGTTAGTAAAACTATACTCGAGTTGATGAGAAAACTCTACTTCCTGGAGCCAAACATAAGTGTGAAAATTGGTACAATCTTCTTAACTTAATTAAATTACGCAATTCACGTAATATCTAAACGAGGGCCAAAGATTAATTATGGGAATAAGGCTCTATTTTCTACGTCTGCAAATTTATTTAATTTAATTTAATTTAATTCAGATTAATTTAGTTTAGTTATTGAGATAAGGATTAAGATCCTAACCTTACAAATCTTTCTTAAACAAGCTCCGTGACACCAATCTGGACAATTATATATCCCACTAACATTGTAAAAGTAGATTGTTATCAATTTAATAGCGATGAGTTGGTGGTACTTGACGTTTACTCCAGTTAATGTCTTATAAAATTAATATAGTACTACTTAAGTTCAGATTATAGGTACACGTAAACTATTCAATGGTGATATTTTTACTTTCTAACAGTTGTAAAAGTTGTCGTGACTTTAGAAATCATCTCTTCAGTAGACAATAGACAACAGTAAATTGAAAATAATGTTTGTGAGAAAAAACTATGGTGACTTTTATCATAATGCATGATTAGTGTCGAGATTTAGATTATTATCATTAACATTTATGGGAAAATGACATGATTAAGATGAAGTTAGACATAAATCATGGCACATAATGACTAAAAATTGGCCCACCACTAAGATTGGAAATGATCTTGTTTTCATAAGATTTCTTAGGTTATGAAGTGACTCTTTGGGTATGTGCTAAAATTCACCTTAAGTTATCAAATTGAAATAGCGTGTGTAATATACTCCAAACTCAACTTCCCATTAATTTACACACGAGTTTGTAACGAATTGGCGCTTTGCAGGTCAAACTCCAACACTTTGAACCTGCACGGTTATTCATGAACATCTGTTCTGGTGTTATGTTGACCCTACTGTACCAATATAAGTTCTTTCCAACGCAATTTATTCTCACTCGTGCCCAAAACGGAAGACTTTCCAGTTAGTCACCCATTATAGGATTGCTCCAGAGCAAGGACGCTTAACTCCGGAGTTCTCCTAAGTGGATTCCCGAAAAGAAATGCGCACCTTGTTTGTATGAGTAGCGTCATCAATCCATTTAAGCTCTATGGATCTTACTTGAAATTCTGGGGCGTTGCATTCACTTCCTCTTAAATTGTGCGACGGTCCCACCACACCATGGTCCAACCAACTGTCAACCCCTTGTGGTATATTGGTTGGCACGGTTCTGATACCATCTGTCACGATCCGGCCATTGCGGTTGAAGCTCCGACCCTTTGGACCGGCGTGCTTACCTATGGAGAGCTCTCTGGGCGTTATGGTGGCCCCGATGTTCCAACACGTCCTTTTTCACGCACTTTGTACTCACTCGTTCGCGAACCGCAAGACATCTCAGTTGGTTACCCATCATATGATTACTCCAGAGCAAGAACACTTAACTCTGGAGTTCTTATAGGTAGATTCCCGAAAAGAAAAATGCACCTTGTTTGTATTAGTAGCGTTCTCAAACCCTTTAAGTTCTATCGATCTGACATAAAATTTTAAGACGTTACAAAGATAAAATGAATAAAGTGAAATATATAGTCAGAAAACATGATAAATATGTTTTAAAAAGTGTATAAATTCAAAGAGATAGTGAATATCTTTTAAGTATATATCAAAATGAAATTTTGAGTATCTTTTAGGATCTCTTGAAAATTTAAGGTTTGATTGATATATGATTCGAAAAAAAAGTCAATTTAAATAGTTTATTTTGTGTACAACACATGTCATTTGAATTGACAAAAACTAACTCGAATTATATATGAAACAATTCTGACGCAGCTTATATGTATATCTGTCATCTGAAGTCATGTTACTCCCAATTTAAATGTGAATGTACAACATATATGGATAAAGACTTGTCAATAGATGGTCTATTCATTCAACTACTAATGGGTAATAAACAATTTCATAAGGCCAAACCATAACCATCCAAAATTTGTCACTTTATACATGTACAATTTCATATCATCCATGTCAAATTTCATGACTTGTTAATTTACACTCACTTATGACTAATAGTTTACTCGACCCAATCTTTCACATTAAAGCGACATTCTTCATATTAAATTATAAAGGTAAGAAATCAAAAGATTCTAAGATCTTGCTGAGAACAAACGCATCTATACTTTATTTCTGAAAACGAACATAAGATGTTGAGTTCATTTTTGGAACTATTATCACACAAATTCACCTAATTTCATCGTTTTGCATCATTATTTAATCTTTTAATGATCATATATCACTATATATTTGGTAACCTTTCGTAACCGTCGTATATTAATTTAAAACCTTTAATTTTTCTTTAAAAATAAAGATTATTATGTTTCTAAATCAATTACAATCTCACCCAACAATTAATTGATGAACACATAGTTACTTGCACTATGAAAAAGTAATAAAATTGATCATTTGGAGCAAAAGAAGCTTACTAGCTACTAGCTAGTTTATATTCCAAGCAAAGCTATACAAAAATATTCAATCGTACTTACCGCATAAGTGGAAGCTTATAATCCACATTACAATAACAAAAATACGTTGAAAAATAATGAGAATATGAAATAAAAAGATAATAAAATAAAAATGAAGACTAATCTTCAAGAGACTATTTAATATTATTAGAAAATGAAACTAGCTAGCTAATTAGAGTTTTAAAGATAAATCCAACTTTTTCAACTCTGCTTGATGATGATGAGTAGTACCACTACCAACATCCCATCTGAAGCTCTCCGCCGCCGGAGCAAACCTCCGGCCACCGTCAAACCTGACCGTACCGCCACTCGACGACTCCACCGCAAGCCTGCCAAATGCCGGCTGCTGGTTCCTGGCCCAATCAGGCGCAAGCCCACAATTAGGCAAGCCCAAGATGCCACTACCGGGCTTATGGATCTTGGAGTGGACCTGGATCCCCAAAGACTTGTTGAATGATCCATGAAGAGGTAGTGAAGCCATGCTGGAGAAAAAGTGACCGGCCGGCATGTCATGGTGGCCGAACGTGGCTGCACCACCCATGCGGTGGCCGCGTTTCGCGATGGTCCTTTCACGCTTGTGGGCGTTCTGATGGCCGCCTAGTGCTTGTGAGCTGTAGAACTTGCGGTTGCAATAGTTGCATGAGAATACTCTTGATTCGGTATGTGGGGTTTCGGTGGTTGCACACCTCGCATCATCGTCTTGTTGATTGTAGTAGCTCTTGAACAAGTTGAGTTCTTGTTTTAGAGGAGTTGTAGGAGTAGTAGTGGTAGTAGTAGTAGTAGTAGATGTTGTGTCTTTGCTAGAGAGTGTTAGATCCAAAAAAAGATGTTGTTGGGTTTTTGGTGAATTGGTGGTGCATGGCTCCATTCTTTTTGTGAGTTTGAAATTTTTTATGATCCAAATCTTTGGTGTGTGTGTGTGTGATGGAATTGAGAAAAGAATGGGTTTTAAATACTTGAGGGTTTTAATGGTGATTGATTGAGAAATAAATATGGAGGTACTATGTTTGGAAAGGAGAATTTACAGTTTCAAAAGTGTCCATATATGGAAAGGAATAGGTTTCTAGACTCAGAGTGTATGGCTAGAAGCCTAAAGGCAATGTTGATTGGAACTCAATCAACTCATCAAACCATATGCTATTGTGTCCTCATTTGATGACATATATTCCCTCCTACTTTATTTTATATTGCTCATATTGCTACTAATCTTTAACATTTCTTGTCTCTTGCCCAATGGAGTTTTCCAATGTGTACGTATGTATATCAATCATAAACATACTACTACTTCCGTTTCGTTTTCATTAAAACTGAAATAATTTTAACTTTGAACATACGACCTTTATTTGTAAAAGTAACATCACAATACAAATCAGCTTTAATCACACATTATTGAACCCACATGTATTTTTCTATCTCAAACTCATTCTTAATCACATGTTATATTTTTCTTTATAAGTGTGTACATGAGAAATGTCTTGTTATAAATGGAACGGAGGTAGTAGTACATTCACTTAATGAACACAAGTATATATGGGTCATGTCTCTAATTAGATACTAGCATAAAAAATGATTGGTTATGTTATCTACGAAGCTATTTCGTCTTCATTCTCGTAAAATTGGTGTATTTCTAGCAATTTAAGTTTTTAATAGTTATAATGGTGATAGCCGTAGAAAGAAATCACGTAAATTTATTCTCTGTATTTTTCACATTTTATATGTGAAATTGTTAAAGTTGGGACAAATTGACATCCTAAAGGCATAAATCAAAGGAAGAAATTCACTTCCTAGGGTTTGAACTTTGAACCCTTCAAAGGGAATTTCAAGCATTTCAATGAGAACTTCCTACTTAAGGGGTAAAAATATGGGAGCCAAATGAGCAACCATTTGTCCATTTCTTATAACTTAAAAAAAATTCAAATCTAAGCTTTTCACAAGAAATGTATCCCTCGATACGACGAACTTCATACATTAAGGCTGCCATATAATTTTATATAAAAAATTCAAGTAAGTGAAAAAATACTAACATGTAGTAAAGAAATACTTTTGTTGACAAAATGTTTAATCCATGTGCAAATGTAAAATTATTGATTATTTCTTGAGTTTAGAATATATATTAGTAATGTATGAAATTTTATGAATGGGGTAATAATTGTGAAATACGGATTAGTAATGGTTTAAATTTTGAAGAGATGAAAGATATGGGGATATACGGATATGGATTAGAAAGATTGCGCACTGATTAATAAATATTAAGAGAGCAAACTTAAGATGGACAGAAACGAACATTAGCCATTTTGAAGTTAAAAACTCACAAAATCGATCAGTTTTCACCCTATTAATCATTACAGCAAAATTTGTGTGCATGCTAGCTTGTATATATTGTCGTTATCTTGGTGAAGTTGATCATATATCAATATCATCAACATACACTAGCTATAATAAGTATAGTTCCAAATATATATTTGCTATTAATTAATTATATTTGGTACGTTTACCAAACTTGCTGAAAATTGTAACAGGTAGCTGAAATTAACTTGTAGCTGAAAAGATAGTTGATAATTTATTATGTAGTTCTTTTTTAATAAGTTAACTTGATTAACTTGTAAAATTAATTAACCTTTTAACTAGATTATTTAAAAAAACGAACTTTTTATCAAGAATGTAAAAGAACAAAAGTATCAATAATATTCCTATAGTTAATACAACACAAATGTAAGTGAAAAAATGGAACATGACAAGCACAGTGAATAGATTTTTTATCAATTGATTACATGCAGTGTGATATTTTCTCTTCAATGGGATAGTTAACCTAATCTTGAAATAATAATTACCTGGATTAGTCTTTTATTAATTTTACGCTCTTGGCTATAATTAATTGTTAAATCTCTAATACGAGAGAACCATGTACTTTTGCAAAAGTTCAAACTGATGGACTTAATGTGTGTTAATGTTTTACTAATTAATTGCAATTCAAATTTTCAAATATATTCATCTAAGAATTCAAATTTACAAAACATTATGGCTCTGGATTGGGTATTTAATATAATTAATTAGTATTGTTCAAAGGCATACAATATTTATAAGTCAATGATCAGTTTTATAGCTCCTTTAATTTTTATGGTCGTAATTAATGAAATCTACAGAAAGCTGTTACACAAAATTCAAAATTAGTTCCTGCAATTTTAATTAATTAGTTAATTTAAACTTTGTCCCATATACAGCTAGCTAGCTAAAGTAGTTGAAGCTCCTACAATACACTTACTTTAGCTTAAACTGACTTAGATTGTGTTTGTAAAATGCTTTGAAAAATTAATTTTGTAAATTTAAAGTAAAAAAAAGTAATTTTTTAGTATTTTAAATTACAATTTCTACTGTAACTTCTTTGGAAAAAAGCATGTAACCGTAAAAAATTAAGAAAGAAACAAATAGCTGATTCTAACTACTTTAAGCAAGTAGTAACTTTTTTTCCAATTAAAAACAATTGATTAAGTAATTTTTGTAAACACTACAACTTTTACTTTTACAATTTCAAGTTGATTTTTATATGATATATCAAACACTAGTAATTTTTATTTAAAATTAACTTTAATCAACTTTTAGTGGAAGTTGATGAAAATACACTTATATAAGCATTCACAAACACACACTTAATGTATTATTTTTACATTATTATCCTTAATAGTACTACTATATAGTAACAATTTTTTCTTTTTGCGGTTCCATATATAGTTAATATGCATAATATAATCATTAAATGTTTTCTTTTCAACTAAAATTTACTGACTTAAATTAAACTGAATTGAATTGAATTGAAATGAAAAGTATAAATTATAATTAAGCTGAGTTGAACTGAACTGAACTGAATTGGGTTCCAGTTGAATAGAATACCGCATAATCAGTAAAATCATGAACACAGCTAGCTAGGTTGGTTCTGGACAATATCTGCGGATAGCTAGCTTGTGCTGTTTCGTCACGGCACTTTTAGGTGTTTTAAGTCATTCTCCATAAACAGCAGTTCCTCTCAATTTTTAATCTAGGTTATATTTGTAAGTCATTTTGGTGTCTCTTGGAGGGCTCAATTATCCATTACGAATTCACAAGGCTCGAGGCGACCTAAGCCTAGTTCATCTTCAGATGACTTTCATACCTTAGATCGGAAAATAGGGTCCTAATTCCAAAAACAGATAAGAAGTAAGGGGTAGACTTTTTTATCCGGTTTACCTAAACAAATTAATTAGTGATTCGATTATGAGTCTGGAAGCTCATTCGAGAGGTTTATTTATATAGAGAATGACCAAGTGATCCAGTCTCTTTAGAATATATGGACATGCCATTTTATTGATACGTACCTCCGAACTCTAAAGTATAGACGAATAGGAGAATACATTACAAATCTAGACCCGAGCCCCCTAGGAGCTTATAGAAGGACCGACTCGACCTCTAATTAGGTTTGATACATATTACAATTAGACTTTTTAAAGAAAGAATGTATTCGTGTATGAGTCTAGAACTATGCCCTGTGGGCCAGTCTTATGAGTCTGAGGCACATAATTAGGAATTGATTAGTAGAATTCAATTTGATTTGTTCGTATTCATTCGTTATTAGACTATTCGTTATTAGACGGACGGACTAGTTAGGAGTTACTAGTACTTAATTCATGCTCATTATTCTTATTCTGACTGTGGTTGATGGATGGAAACATAGCTCAAGTATCGAAACTCCGATTCACCATTCAAAATTGGTAAGATTGTAGAGAAGCTGTAGAAACAAATGACAAAACACAATGGCGAAGGAGGTTAATAAAATAGTTGAAAAAAACACAATCTTTTTTTACCCGATGGATCGATATTATAAGTTCAATTATATAGTAGTGTTGCTTGCAATCTTACACAAAAGATCTGATCATATATGTAGGATTCCACATTCCCACTTGCATTTTGCATCTATCAAACACGAAGAGACAGTTTAACGTTTTAGGATTCGAGTCCCGTTATATTTTCCTCGCAGTAGTATATACTATAGTGGTTACTAGTCAATATCAATATACCAGTACTAGTTAGTAGCTCAATAAAATCCTCATTGGAATATATATTAGGAATTTAAATAGTTTGAACCCTAGTAAAATCGTTTGTAGCTGAGTGACAAAGTTGAAGGGAAAATTTTATCTTAGGTACACTAAAGTGAGACATTGCCACTTTAGATACATTAAAGTGAGAGTGACCAATTTGGGTTCATAACCACCCATCCAATTGAGGAATCCGATCGATTTTCCGATCAAATTGATAACGTGGTCGCCGGACTTGTGATTTTCCCTCTAAATTCGTATTTGATCCGTATTTAACTTGAATTTTGTATTTAAAATTCAATATGGGACAAGTGTTGCGTCCACGTTAATTATCGGTATAAATTGTGTATTATAATTATAAAATGATTTAAAAAATTATGAAAAATAATTTTAAAATTATAAAAATCCATTTTACATTTTTTTAAAATTAAATTAAATTCACATTAGCTACAGAGCTCTCATATTCTGACATTTAACTCGTATTGACTCGAATTTTTTGAAATTCAAATTGAAATATGGGACACCTGTCACTCTCTTGTAATTTTTGGGTTTAAACTGTTTAATATAATTAAAAAATAATGTAAAAAATTCTAAAAAATATTTTTAAAAATATAAAAAAAAACATTTTACATTTTATTACATATAAAATAAATAAATAAAATAAATTTAAATTTAAAAAATGCAATTTGCTATAATAAAAAAAGACGCACTTACAAAATTCAAAGACCCAAATAAGGTTTACCGTAGCAAATTGCATTTTTGATTTTTTGAATTTTTTTATTAATTTATATGTAATAAAATACAAAATATTTTTTTTATATTCGTAAAAATATTTTTGAATTGTATTAAACAATTTATACCCATAAATTAGCTAATGCGGTTTTAATTTTTTTATTGTTTGTATGAAAATGTAATTTTTTTTTATTTGTAAAAAAAATGTAAAATGAATTTTTATAAATTTTGAAATATTTTTCATAATTTTTAAAATTATAATACACAATTTATACCTACTTAACGAGAACTAGCGTGGACGCGACACATGTCCCGTATTTAAATTATAAATACAAAAAATACGAGTCAAATATGGATCAAATATGAATTTGAAGGGAAAATCGCAAATCCGACGGCCACATCATCAATTCGATCGAAAAATCGATCGGAGTTCCTCAATTGGTCGGGTGGTTGCACTAGTGTACTCAAATTGGTTACTGTCACTTTAATGTACCTAAAGTGGCAGTGTGTCGCTTTAGTGTACCTAAAATAAAATTTCCTCCAAGCTGAGACACCCCGTAACCATGATGTCACGGATTCGATTTTCCGAAATTGATGATTACATTCTCTAAATATAAACTGGTGGTGATTTTATGTTTAAAATTGAATGATAAATTCGTCATGTTTAAAATTATTATAATTATAATATTATATATAAGAAAATAGTTTTAATCCTAGAAAATCATTTCATTGGGAATGTTGTAATACTACTCTTACTATTTTATTTAGCATGTGCACAACTTCACTACTTCTTTTAAATAATAAAATATATTTTATTATAATTTATAAATTGATGGTTTGAGGGAAAAAAAATTAAGGTGATGATTGGAGTAGCTAGCATTCAAATGCCCGTTTGAATGTTACTCGGAGATTTTGTGTTTGTTATGGCATTTAAAATGCCGAAGATCGAAATGCCTCTACAATAGTAATAATTTTCTCTACCTATATAACAAACCTATAATACTCTGTATAATTATAATTCTATAGCAAATACAATTTTAACAATACTATTACAATTTTGATCACTATTAAAATATTTAAATCGAGGCATTTAAGTCGCACGTAAACCAGCCCAAAAACATACTCACTAGTTACGATGTCCGTGCAAAATGTTGGCTACTTTTCATGATTGCCTCGTAATGACTCTTCGTTGTCATCTTCTTGTAAGTGAAAGCAGGACTTATCTGGTAAAGGACTTATCTGGTAAATATTGTTTACTCTGTTTTTGGCAAAAGAAGATCTCTCGCAGTCTGATTAAGATCTGCCGACAGCCGATTGATGCATGACTCATGATGATAATCGGCATTATATTCCAACTTTTCAGTATATTAATCTACCTAGTAATGCCCTACAATTTGATTGACCAAAACAAGATAGATGAGGGTATTGAGAAGCCCATCTAAACCTTCAAAAACAAATTGATATTGTTTCGTGAAGTGTGTGGAACAATTCATACATAATAGTTATCAATTTAAAGAATCATATCTCAATTGATTAGTGATCGTATCATTACAAACAGTATTAGAACGGAACCATCCTCTAACTAATAAGGTATAATAGGTGGGTCTTAGGACATAGATACCCTATCCAAGGTTTAGCGAGTATACATGTCTTTTGAGGAGAGTAGTGGAAGACATTGGTCAAGAGTGTTGTGATGAGTGCAAGTGTTCGGTAAATAACATTAAACAATTATTATTCTGAAATTAAATTGCAAAAATAAATATGCTCAAGGATTATATTAATATTTGAAGGTGGAGTAATTTTTAACTAATTTACCTCGTCCTGCTCTTAGAATTTAAATTTATATATAAATATGTGAGTTTTGTTACAATTTTATTATTGGCTAATTTCTTTTGGTGCAGAGTTCCATCTGTGTACTTGAGATGATTCCTTGGATTCTCAGTGAAAGTATTTTGGGTTTTTCTTCAATATCTCAAATTAAGTACTTTCTTCCCCACTCTCCTTAATCTCCGATATTAAGTAGTCCGGCACTCCTTCTTTTCAAGTTATTTCTTCATACATAGTAGTCGTAACTTCTCAAAGCGAGGTGAAAGGTTATTGACACTTTCGGTGACCTTGAAAAGACTTATATAGATACAATCTTAGTACAAAATATATATGATATTTTTGTTGAAGTGTGATTTGAAATGTGTTTCATGTGTGATTTTTCAGCACTAAGTACTCCATTTTATAATCAAAATTGTTTCATTAAAAGATATATTCAATGTATAATATTTCATCGTTGGAGTTAGTCTGAAAATGATTGGTTAAAATTATAATCAGTAAGTAAACATTAGCTTTTTCTGAACATTTAACCATAACCGTAACCGTTATCGTAATCATTCAACAATCAACAGGTTTCAATCGTAACCAATGTGACTTCAAGTTACGGTTAAAAACTGCTGCAACTTTTTTTTACTGAAACGCACGATTTTTATTTTAATGTATTTTGCCGGGGGGGGGGGGGGGGGGGGGAAAAAAAAAAAAAAAATTTTTTGGAAAACCAAA
>JAYMSP010001952.1:0-27485 GCA_036897095.1 Plantago elongata | reverse complement strand
TTACTTGATCTTCACACTTTATTACAAGCTTTAGACCTTCAATCATACAGAGTAAACTCATAATCACTCTTGAGTAAAGTATCTCATCCGGCTTGATCCAAGCCAAGCCGGATCTAAAGGTTCTAACCTCCCCTCCCTTTTCGAGTCACTTGTGCAGGGTCGAATCCGAAGTGATCAAGTTCGGAGCTGGAGTTTGCCTTTGCCGAAGTATCCTAAGCTAGTGGAGTTAGTTTTTGTTACACCCGGGGGTTGGGACTTTTACCTCAACACCATCAAATTTTAGTGGTTCTCCCACACATTCGGCTAAGGATTTGATGAGTGATTCACGGAAAAAATCCACTGGAAGATTCAATACCCGTACCCATGTAATCGTAGTGTCAATCTTATCATAGTCACCCCGAAATCTAGGTTTCCACTTTCAAATCGAAAGAAAACTCCAAGATAATTGCCAAGGGCCGACTGTTAGAACCAGATCATGCTTCTCGCTGCTGATTCCCTTCAAGCAGTAACAATTGTTCCCTAAATCCAACATCTCCGTTTAAACCCCACATGACTTCGAGTTTTTCAACCAAGGCCGGGCAAAACCACGATTTCCCAAAAACCTTAATCAGTATCGCGTCCTGGCATTAGCTTATTAGGTCCTGTTTGAAGTCCTTTTCCAATACAACCTGCTTAAAGGGATGTTCTGGTGTTGCTTCCAGAATTTGAATCTTATCACATTCTTCTTTGCATCGGTCATGATCGATCACTACATCCTCCTTAATAGTTGTCGGTATAGTCGAGAGGCATAAGAGTCCTTGCTGTTCTGTTTTCTTTCATTAGTTGCGTCCATATTCAGTGTCTCAAATTCCATCTTGCCAGGCTCAGATTCGGCCTGACGATGTCTTTTTTGGTTACGAAGGTCAGGGGGAAGCATGTTCCCAGCGTCCAGCCATGAACGGAATTATGCCAGGGGTTATGCTTGAGGTTGTCAGTCGGAAAAATTGCAGCTAAGAAATCGCCAGGGGAGAAAATATCAAAGAAGAACCCTAGACGTTTACAAAAATAGACAATTACAAATAGACAAAAATCAACAATCTATATATATTCTAAAGATTAGTTTTTATTCTCAACAATTTGTATAGCAATTTGCCCTCTCATGAATGTGAGAATTTCTTCCAATAAAATTGATTTATTTGACTAAGTAAATGATAAAAAAAAAAGAGAATTTTTTTTGCACTATTAACTATTTCCGTCTTTTGAAGTTACCCCATATATAACCTTTTTCTTTTTATTCGACTCCAAAACCTTTAAACTTTTTTGATGTTACACCAAAAAATTGACGACGTTAGTCGTTCCGTTAGTTGACTGTTAAACCTTTAAAAAAAATCACTTTTAAATCAAAACCTTTTTTAAAAAATTATTTTAGACCAAACAGTTAGTTTTTTTTTAATACTTCCTTTCTGATCTTGTCTATTTTTGACAATTTTGAAGTTTTGTGAATTCTCAACAAAACTATTGTAAAAAGAATCACTTCCATAGAATAAGCTTCAACGGCCATGAAGTTTATATTGCTTAAATTTTGTCTTTCTTCCATCTGATCCATAACCTTATTATTCATCTGGAATTTCGACGGAGAACATTATCTATCTCAAAGGACCTAATATTACATTAAAAATTTACAACACAAAATATGCTAATGCAATGATATGTGAAGCTGAAAAATGGAGGATACAACTTGCGAAGTTTTTGAGGCAGTCACATTTACTGTTTGGGATAATGAGACGTTACCACTCATGAAGTTATGTAAAAAAATGTATATGCAATTGGTGCTTGAACTCTGTGAATTGGAAAGAGAATTCATAAATACATTGTATAATACTCCCTCCGTCCCATTTTAGAAGTTCTGTATGGCTGGACACAGTGCAACTAATTAATTAATGTGAATTTATTGAAAGTCAAGTCGTGGAGATAAATGTTGTGCACCCGGACACATATTTTAATGCAACCAAATTGGCCTTCTTTTGATTATAATATTATATTTTTTGTGGTAAAAAAATGACCAAATATGAAAATGGGACAACGAAGACATTTCAAACTGATGGGAATGAAGCACTATGTAATTTGCGCCAGGTCCCATGTATTTATGTTTACTACATTGGAGCTTTTGTGGCCATTGAAGTGGTTATTTTTTACAATGTTTTTGTTGAGAATTGACAACACTTAAAAATTGTTAAGAATGGACAAGATTGAAAAGGAAGAATAAGAAAGGAAATAAATAAATTAAAAGTTTAGTCTTACATAAATTTTTCTTTTAAAGGTTTTGGTGTTAAAGTGAATTTCTTAAAAAGATTTAACAGTCAACTGACGGAACGATTAACACCGTCAATTGTTTGGTGTAACGTCAAAAAATTTGAAAGGTTTTGGAGTCGAACTAAAAAAAAAGGTTATGGGATAACTTCAAAAAACGAAAATAGTTAATAGTAAAAGAAAAATTTCCAAAAAAAAATAGACATGGACTAGGCTGGTTAATATTCAAAACTCATATTTAACCCATGTCTTTTTATTTTTGAAACACAACTTTAAGCCGTGTTCTCTTTAACTGAAAATCACTTCAGTTTAGTTCAGCTCGGTTAAAGTGTATGGTGCTTTAGTAAAATATACTATGAAATAATTCATATGCTAAATATGTGTGAGATGAAGGTGGTAGCCTTGAGAGACAATCAGGATGTTAGTGGCTGAATCGAAGGAAGACCTATAACTTAGTCGATAAGATAAGTGCATTCATAATATAAGTTGATTATGAATTCAATAAAGAATGATTACCTAATAATAATATAGCCAAGATGGTGCATTCACACTTACAGACAATTCACCGGAAACGATGGAATATATCCGTTCATGCCAAATGAGTTGATGAAGTTTATTAAAACAACTTGCTACTTTTATATTAGCCACTGTGAAAATGGCAGATAAATCTGGGTGGGAGTACCGTACGTAGTAGGAATAGGAATTAAGCCGTTCCGGAAAAATTCTGGTTAAAATTTTAACTCTGTCTCATCTTCAAGTTTAAATTGATCTTTTTAATATATAATTAATTTATATTAAATTTATTTACATATACCTAACCTAAATTTTAGAACAAATGAATTCATCTTCGAGCGTTCACGGGCAAGAGTAATTCAAGCTTTTCAAGCCGCTTGCGATCAATTTGATATTTTGACGAGTCGGTCATGAGTTTGATTATAAAAAGCTCGATGATCACACACATGCTTGAAATTCTGATGTTCACTGATCCCTTAACTTGAAACTCAGCTCGGATTGTTAACAACCATAATATGGCCGGAGTTAGGTTTTTGAACATTTCAAGACAAATCATTTATTATGATTGCAGGGTTGAGATTTAAAGATGCCGGACTGTATGCAAATTCTATTTCTGCGAATAACTGGTAGCAACTTCTTCCGTCAAATCAATCTATGTTCCGGCTAATTGATAAATTGTTTTCTTCAAGTCATTTTACACTGTCTAGAAAATAGTTAGCATCTTTCAATTCCACAAATAATACAGTTATATATATATCTTCTATGTAATTTGAAATAGAAGAAAAGTTAGGGTTCTTGAGCTTAGGTTGATGATTAATGCAAATATTTGTTAGTAGGATTCATTGTATTATCTTGTAAAGCTTGATATCAATAGAATTTCTGGGGTTGTTTTCGTTGAGCGAGATTACTCCCACATACAACACCGATTGTTACGTGATCAATTCATAGTCTATAAAACATAAATTTTCAGTTTTTTAAATTATTTTTAATGTTTTATAATTTTAAATATTTTCAGGTGTTTAATATTTTACGATTTTAAATATTTTGAGGTTTTTAATATTTTTTGGTTTTTAAAAAATTAAAATTTAATTTTTTAAATTTTGTTTTGATATTTTTCAATTTTAGAAAATATTATATATTTTTAAATCTTTTTTCATATTTTTCTGATTGTTTCAAATTAATTGTTCATTTTTATGTAAGTTTGCGGATTAATGCGAGTTGGCAGTCAACACTGGTAATTTTTTATTGACTAAGTGTGCCAATTTGTTCACATTAGCAAAACTCATGTCAAATCAGCGTTTTTAATTCATAATTTGTTAAAATTGTACTTAATTTGTCAACATTCATAAGTTGTGAACTGAAAATTATAACAGAATTAAAATGGTAATTGCATGTCACAATAACTCTATAGTTCTGGATCAAATATATCATTCTCTTTTTCTCTTTCCGAAAGGGAAAGATGGAGGCATGGTTGGTACAACAAGGATTGGATCGGGCAATATTGCTAGGAGATGCAAGTTCTCGCAAGGATATGATGCAGCAGAGAATAAGCTCATCATGGAAAATCATGTAGCACATTGATCCTCTCTTTAGGTGACAAATCTTTTTAGAGAAGTTATTTCAGAAACAACCGCTAGCTAAATAAAGATATTTGGGATAGAATCACTATATCATGCATGTGAAGATTGTAGCTAGTAAGCTATCTCAAGCAAAAGCAATTCTCATACAAGATGAGATCTGACAGATCTATCACTCATCAATTGGATGAGTTCAAAAGGCCCTTTAAGGTATTTCAGGAGGATTCAATCAATTCCGCAAATAAAAAGGGTATCATCATACGGGAGTGACATAAGGTGGTGAGTTGAATAGCACATAAGCGAAAAAGTAGAGGTGCAGGATTCAATCACTGTTGGAGGTATAAGTACTATGTTGATTTAGGAGTTAAGTGGAGTGGTGTTGGTATTGGTGTGGTTGGTATAGGTGTAGGAAGCAGTTGTAATTTTTGCCGTTTCCAAAAAAAAAAAAAAAAAAAGGGTATCATCGTGCATAAGACAATACCTAGAACTGCACAACAAAAAGGTATTGTAAATAAAATAGTATGAGGACCGGGACTTAATACTTTGACAAATACCGCAACTCAACTATGTGTACTGTCTATACTCTTCTGCTGGATACAGTGAAGAGTATATTCAATACACCTTAAGACTTCGACATAAACTATATATAAACAGAATGACAGCGGAAATAAACTGGAACAAGATATAAGTTTCTAGCAGGTTATCTATGTCGATACCCACCGAGCCTCAAGGTAAAAGTATCCACTATATAAATGAATAGATAATAAATACAAGGTTACTACTCTAGCTCTATTCTATGAGTACAACTAGATGAAAAACAACCAAGTAGGTGTAAGGAATGAACCGTACTAATCTAGCTCTTAATCTCTGGACCAATCACTAGATAAAACTTGGTAAAGGGTGATGACAAAATACGTGCAACAACTATGCTATGGAAATTGGCTTGCTTGACACACGTAGCTTTGTCTTCAATGTAGATGCCCTTTATATAGATGCTTGACGCCGACTTCTTAGTAATGGGCTTCTACATTTACTTGGAGTATGATTCCTGTTAATCTTCGACTTCTGGATTATTATCAAGTCGATACTCAAGAGTCCTTGTCCTCACTTCAATTTGTAATCTCCTTTTATTCCAAGATCTTTTATATCTCGATATCTTGCACATAGTAGACATACACTAATATGGAACTTGTTATGTTAGTTGAATAAAGGTAAAAACTATATTAATGCTAATCGAAGTCAAGTTTGATTAGGACTTGGAGTGTAAGTTATATGTCCAGTGTACTCAATATACCAGTACGAGTATACTTAGTACACTAAACATGAGATTCCAGAGTGTAACCAGTACACTCACAGAAAAACTCACACTTACATTCTCCCCCTTAGTTTTTTCCTTTCTTCACATCATAAACCTGTCAAAACAAGTGCACAATACAAAAATGTTCCCCCTTAATAAAGTATATCATAGCATAGTTCGACATGAGACATAAAAGTTAGAATCCTAAAAGTATTATAGACAAGAGTGCCACCAGGAACAAAACTTCCTATCAAATAGTTTTAAAATAAATAAACACTGAAAAACCAAATAGGGTGTACTCAGTTCACCCTACGCAACATGTACTTCCTCATGTTCTTCATTCTGCTCTCTTTCTCGTTCACCTTCATGCACTTATTCATTCTCTCCCCCCTTGATATGCTGAAAGAAAAGAATCCACGGTAGCTCTCATCAACTTGAGACCTTCGACCTGCTGATCAATATTAGTGAGCTGAGCACGAAGGATCTCCCTAGGTATAACCACTGATCTTGTCTCATCAACCGTGTTGTTGGCAGCATCAAACCATGGGAGATCAGGTGTATGAGATCCACCAATGAAAGCAGGGTGTACTCTGATATCCCCAACCTCCACTAACTCATCCTTTTCCTTTGGCACAAAACCCTGAGAAACCAAAATCCTGTGAATTAGAGAGGGGTACGGGAGTATGGTCGAGTTACCCTTGCCCAGAACATTAGCCATATGCACAAACATTCACGCCCCCCAGATCAAACGGTATCCCCATCTTCAACTTGTAGACCAGTGTAGCAATCTCCCAAGTTGTTGTAGCCACATTGGAAGTAGGCAGCCAGTTTGTCACAACCAAGTGATACATGATCACACTCAGCGATGTGAGTCGTGACAAAGGAGGTTTCGCCCTTGGCAGCCACTGGGTCATCTTCCCGCCGGTCAACTCCTTTAGCACCTCATCCTTATTGAGTGGTATATCGGGTACACACTCAGTAGGCTAACCACAGATTTGATTGATGATGGCCGGTGTCACATTGTATATATACCTTCTTGCGCAGATATACCTTACCATATTGAGCATGTCCAAGCTCATTAAACTGCTCCCCCATATTATAGTAGAACTCACGAACCACCTCAGGCACATATGATTCAAGGGACATGACAATAGAAATCATATTCCTAGCCTATAAAAACTAATAGACCCTATGTGTTTTAAAATGAGGCACCCACAGAACCTTCTCAGGCCACACAGTTTTCGCTTCATACTGATAAAAAGTCCACACATATCCTTAGTATAGAACTTGTCATCATACGCACGAAACACATACAGTGAAAGGTTACCTGTAGACTGTTGTGGAGGTGGTGTAGAGGCTTTACCCTTATCCTTTGCTCTTGTGGAGTGAGTGGAAGGAGCTGAAGTGGGAGCTGGTGTAGCCTCTGCACTTGGTTTTGCTCTGGTCTTCATGCGGGACTGAGTGTGGATAAACCTGAGCGGATTTTCATCAGAATCCACATCATCCAGGTTGACAACAGTCGTCGGTACTGAGTCAACCGCAGTTTCGTCCGGTCTTGCCTCCACAGTAGAGGGTATGTCCTCAACACCCTTGGACTCAATTGGATGGAGATCAGGGTCAATGTCCACATTTTAAGAGAGTTGACTCAAATGTTTCGCCGGAGACCCAAAAGGTGGTGTTGAGCTAAGAGCAGGAACCGGGGACACATTAGGGCTTGTACCTCTAGTCGTAGACGGAGGAGGCGACCTCTGGACGTGAGCACGTCAATTGGAGAAGATGTCGAGCCAATTGGAGCTGTCAGTGTCGGATTGTCACCCAATTTGACCAAATCTGTCTCATCGCCAGTCTCGAAGACTAAAATTACGGTCTTGTGAGGAACTCGAGCCGGAGCAGTGTTGTGAGAGTGTCCTATGTCCTGTACCAAAGTGTCCGCTGGTTGGAACACCACCGTAGAGAGCGGCAATGCCCCTTCCATGTCGGACGGAGCCACAATGCTGATGGGTGTGGGTGATGCAATGAGTGCATAGCTCGATCGGGACTGCTTCTTGGAAGGGCTTGGGGATGTGTTGAGCTTACGCTTAGCTAACCGTTTGGGAGCCATTTGAAGGTGAGTTTGTGAGAATGGTGAACATACTTGGCTTGGGGAATTTTATAGGAGCAGACAAGCAAAGATGAAGAAGATTGTGGAGACGCATTTGAACAGACGAGCAGGTGCTTTTTAGTTTTAAACCAGGAAGGGAGAGGCCACGTATGGTGAAGTGGCTAGGTTAGTGGGAAAGTGGGAAGAGTGCAATTGATTACTTGGGATGTAATCGAAACATCCTAATAATAGTCATTAGTATACTCTTGACACCAAGTAAAATATTTCCAGAAAAAACTTAAGTGAAGCAAATTGTAATGGAACAAAAGAAATTTCAGAAAAGAATTTTGCAATAAAAATATTTTTCTTGTAAGCGATGACAAAGCAAAAGAGTAAAGATAAGGAAAAATACACAATGGAAAGTTGTCAAAACTTAAGTGATAATCCTATGTCATGGTGCAACAAGACTTCGAAAAGGTACTCAAACGTAGAACTTACCCGTTGAATTAATCCCAAAGCTCTATCTGCTAACTCTCACCACCCCACACATAACCCATGTAAGTGGAAACTGACTGGAATTGGAGGTCAGTGAAACCCAAAACCATGTACCGGGTGTAGTGGCTACACACTCCTAATCAGTTCACAAAAACTCAAGCAATGATTCCAACAAATCTCCACATATAGAAAAAAGGAGAAGGCATAGAGGGACATAGGTAATAGAAAATGTATGTAGTTAAGTGTCACTAAATCCCAGAAGGCACTCAAGCACTTTTTATTATCCTAACCTTGTCAGCAAGAAAAAAATGGCGCAAAGGTTGTTGATATAAATAAAGCATGTTTGTATGTTGAAAAGGACACATATTGAATGGAGGCAACCGGAGTCCCAACCACCCCAACAGTATCACAAGTCATTAGTTCAGTAAACCGGTGTGCACATAGGACTAAATGTAGGCAGCCTGAACCCCATACACCCTAGTATCCTAATGTATGCACATTTGCCGGCTCACCTTTATAGAGACCACCTCAAGCACACCAATCATACCAAATGCTGGCAACCGGAGCCCCAAGCACCCGAGCACAATTGATGACTGTGTTTAGTGATCTCGAACAACCACAAAAGAACAAAAAGTAAATGACAAGGAATGTTTTATTAGACCCAAAAGCAATCAAGGTCTATTGGACCCACAGCCTCCTCAGGGTGTACTGCATACACGAAAAGAAATTTTTTGTATTTTTTAGAAAGGAGATAAGTAGAAACATAGAGAAATCAGTTGTGAAAGATCAAGAGTACATATAGCCAGACACCGTACATGTCAAGTGAGACACGTATATCTGAAGATCAAGCAGAAACAAAAAAAAACAAACAAGAATCATACAAGGTGTACACCACATCCAAAACAGGTGTGATCCGGTGGTGTTACGTACACACCCAAGGGCCGGATTTCCTTATAGAGCGCACATCCCGAGGGATTTATGCAGACTATAAAACCTCTCGACATCTAAGAGTTTAGTGAATATGTCATCTAGCTGATGCGTGGTTTCAACATGTTGGATGTCAATCAGCTTTGTGTCTACCATATCCTAAAGGAAGTGATGACAGATGTAAATATGCTTGGTTCTCGAGTGTTGAACTTGATTTTTGGATATGTTAATGACACTCAAGTTGTCACAAAACATTAGAAAGGTATTGCTTTTTAAACCATAATCAAGCAACATATGTTTTAACCATACAAGTTGGGTGATACAACTACCGGTAGATATATACTCGGATTCGGCAGTGGATAGAGACACACAGTTCTGTTTCTTACTGTACCATGACACCAAGTTATTACCTAAGTAAAAACATCCCCCACTGGTGAATTTTCGATCATCTAGATCTCTTGCCCAATCAGAGTCACTAAATCCTACAAAGTTAGAATTGGTGTCCCGAGTATAACATATGCCCAAATTAGGAGTTCCAGACACATACCTAAGTATTCTTTTGACTGCAACCAGGTAAGAGGTTCGAGGGTTGGCTTGGTATCAGGCGCGCACACACACACACACTACATACATGATATCAGGACGGGTGGTGGATAGATATAGCAAACTGCCAATCATCGACCTGTAGAGGGTGACATCAACACACTCTCCTTCACCATCTTTAGATATTTTGATACTGGAGGACATAGGAGTCTTGTTGGATTTTGCTGAATTCAATTCAAACTTGTCCACTTTCCGTGCATATTTTTCTTGTGATAGGAACATACAATTTTCTTTTTGCTTCACTTGTAGACCGAGGAAGAATGAGAGCTCTCCAATCATGCTCATCTCAAAGGTACCTGTCATGTTTGCAACAAATTTTTCTAGAAGAGATTTGTTAGTAGAGCAAAAACAATGTCATCAAATAAATCTGGGCAACACACACATCCTTTTGTCCTTTGAGTATGAACAGAGTCATATCCCCTTCACCACATATGAATCCTAAGTGCAAAAGAAACTCTGAAAGTCTATCATACCATTCCCTAGGAGCTTGTTTTAGACCATAAATAGCCTTGTCCAGTTTGTACACATACTGTGGGTGGAAGGGGTCAACAAATCCTTTGGGTTGTTCTACATAAACCTCTTTATCAATGAAACCATTTAAAAAATGCAGCTTTAACATCCATTTGATGGACATGATTATCAGTACGTGGAGGAGCATCATCATTTTCCTGTGGTTGATTTTGATAAGGGAAAATCAACTGGGTAGGCAGTTCCTCTGAGGGTGTATCCAATATACTATCGTTGTCTACCTGTTTGTCTACAGCACTAGGAAAATCATCAAATGCCACATTGACTGACTCCCATATAGTTCTACGCACAGGATTAAAAACCCTATATGCATGACTATTATTGTAGCCTAAAAAATTTCCTTTGTCACTTTTTGAATCAAACTTCCCTAACTTATATCTATCATTGAGAATGTAGCAAGTACACCCAATAACACGAAGATGAGCAAGGTTAGGTTTTTTTATCTTTTAGAATTTCATAAGGAGTATTTGTTGTCCCACCTCTGAGATATGCCCTGTTTATTAGATAACATGCAGTGCTTAAAGCTTCAGCCCATAGACGTTTCGGAACATGCATAGAATTTAACATAACTCTAGTCATCTCTTGAAGAGTCCTATTTTCCCTCTCAACTATCCCATTCTGTTGGGGAGTTTTAGGGGCAGAGTATTCATGAAAAATACCATGTTCATCACAAAAATCAGAGAAAGATTGATTCTCAAATTCTTTACCATGATCAGACCTAATGCGAAGAACAAATGATCCATAAGAGTTATAAAATCTAGCATGCCGTGTCTTGAATACACTAAACATTTCAGATTTTTCTTTTAATAAATTTATCCAAGTATAACGAGAAAAATCATTAGCAATCACACATGCGTACCTTTTGCCTCCAAAACTATCAACCTCAACTGGACCCATGAGATCCATGTGGAGAAGTTGGAAACACTTACTTGTACCAACATATTGACCATCTGTGAGTACTGGACTGTGAGGGGCTTTGGTCGACTTGCCCTTGAGACAATCTTCACACACAATCTTACCTGGATTACTTAGCTTGGGAATTCCTCTAACAACTTCAGACTTGACAAGTTTCCCCAAGTTCCTGTAATTTACATGACCAAGTCTTTTGTGCCAAAGTACAGAGTCATCAAGTTTAATTTGATGGCACTGTTCTTGGTGATCCACAAGGTAGCAAATATCTATTTCCATAATCGAAAACTTTACAAGTTTTCTTACTAAATAAGACCATAAGATCATCATTACAAAGTTGACTAATACTAACATGATTAGCCATTTGTCCTTCTACCAACAGAACTCCCTTAAGTGGATGTAGTCCACTAATGTCTAAAGCACCTCTAACAATAATTTTTCCTTTTGTCCCACCACCATAGGTAACAGTACCTGAGGCTAGTTTAACAAAATTCTTCAAATTTGATTTAGTGCCAGTCATGTGACGGGAACATCCACTATCAAAGTACCAAGCACCTGTAGAGTTAACTTTAACAACAGTAAAAATAACATTGTTCATGATTTTATTCTTGATCATCAAGACCTGTTGTTTGTCCTTCTTTTTGGAAGTTCTGGAGACATGTATATTGACTTCACTCTACTTTGATGAAGCGGGTGTAGTCAGTATACTGTCTTGACTTTCTTTGCTGGCAGAGGGTGTTTTCAACACACATTCTTTCTGACTGATCACCTGCATGGTTAGTGAAGGACTATTTACTCTAGAAGAGCTACTAGTGCATTCAGAACGAGTAGAGTCTGAACTCTTATCCTCAGTATTCAGTACCTGCTCATTATTTCCTTTCGTTTTGGCTAATTTCAGACAATAAGGTTTAATATGACATGTTTTGTGACAGTCATCACACACAAAAAATTTCTTTTTAAATTTCTCATCATCACAGTCAGAATTCTTAGCTTTCACAAATCTTGGACCAAGAGGAAACATAGAAGCAGTCTTATCAGCAGGTTTAGAGTAGCCAAGATCAGTGGTACCATCATTAGCTATAGACAAGATTTCACCAAGTTTAGAGGATCCAAAATTTAGTTTGGCAAAAGTACGATCAGCTTTTTCTAACCTGGATTGTACCTTTTAGAGTTCACTCTCTTTTTGAGTAAGAGTAACTTCAAATCGTTTGATGGTGTCTCGGAGATACTTGTTTTCTTCTTTGAGATACTCCTCTCTTTTCAGGACTTTCTTTCATTGAACTAGCACATCTCCATAGATGTTTTTGATTTCATCCACAATTTCCTTATCATGTGCATCATCTATGTCAGGGACATCACCTGTGTCATACTCAGTTTTGCCTGACAAACACCGAATATTAGAATTATCTGAGTCTTGAACATCACTGTAGTTGTTATCAGCATACTCAGAGTCAATAAATTCTGCAAAGAATTGTTCTTGAGAGTCTTCAGTGTCATCAATACACCAATCTTCATATGCTTCTTCCATGTGCACAAAGGAGTGCAGTGCAGATGTCAGATGTTCATCTTCTTCAGTGGGAGTAACCTCTTAGTACCTGTATCACTAGACACACAAACTCATTAGGCATTGCCCCTCTTACGAAGGGTGTTAGCACATTCACTAAAAAATTGATCATACCCTTCACATGCAAATCACTTTTTCTTCTTGAGTTTCTCAGCTTCTTCAAATGTTGGTTGTTTATAGATTTATTTGACAAAATATTTGGAGGGATTGTTGTTCGAACTACTTTTGTACTTGTCTTTTAGGCTACAATTTTTAAAACGTTTAAGAACATTGTTTAAAAGCATATTATGAATATCTTCCTCAGTATCAGGTTCATTATCAACGGAGGTAGTTTGATGAACAATGTCGGACTCACTCTTGTCCTTATTAGTTTTAAGCCCATGAGGGGGGGTTTTCCATGGACATCTCATAGTTTAATATAATATTCATTAAAGCTTGAAAATCCATAGTAGCCAAGTTATAAGGAGTTTGAATAGTAATCATCTTCATCTCATATCTCCTAGAAATACTACGAATAGCCTTATAAACCAGTTGTTTATTTGAGATAGGTTCACCTAGTATTTGACTCTCATTGGATATATCCATTACTTTCTCAAAATACTCAATGATGTTCTCCTTATCTCCCATTCTAAGATTCTCAAATTTGCTAGCTAACATCTGATACTTAGACTCCTTAACACTATCGTCACCTTCATAGTGGTTTTAGAATATATCCATGCACTCTTAGCAGTAGTACATGTTTGAATAAGATTAAACATATGTTGGTTATTAACATGAGAAAATATATAATTTAAAGCTTTTTCTTGAAGAGTGGACTTAGTCGCCTCATTGGCCGTGTATTCAGACTCAGGTTTGTGTATCACATCCTTGTTACAATCAGGAGCACGCTTAGGTACATCATACCCTTCAATGAATGATCTCCAGGCACGGATATCCATTGACCAGATGTAGTTTCTCATCTGTAGCTTCCAGTAACCATAGTTTGAACCATCCAGGACGGGTAGTTTTTGGCAGCGTTGGTGGTATCCATCTCTCCAAGTATCAAATCCAAACACCAGTAGGCGTTTGGCTATGATGCCAGTATGAGGGCCTAGATTTAATACTTTGACAAATACCTCAACTCAACTATGTGTACTACCTATACTCTTCTGCTGAATACATTGAAGAGTATATTCAATACACCCTAAGGCTTCGACAGAAACTATATATAGACAGAATGACAGCGGATATAAACTAGAACAAGACATAAGTTTCTAGCAGGTTATCTATGTCGATAACCCACCGAGCCTCAAGGCAAAAGTATCCACTATATGAATGAATAGATAATAAATACAAGGTTACTACTCTAGCTCTATTCTAAGAATACAGCTAGATGAAAAACAACCAAGTAGGTGTAAGGAATGAACCGTACTAATCTAGCTCTTAATCTCTGGATTAATCACTAGATAAAACTTGGTAAAGGGTGATGACAAAATACATGCAACAACTATGCTATGCAAATTGGCTTGCTTGACACACGTGGTTTTGCCTTCAATGTAGATTCCCTTTATATAGATGCTTGACGCCGACTTCTTAGTAATGAGCTTCTACATTGGCTTGGAGTATGATTCATGTTGATCTTCGACTTCTGGATTAATCTCTTATTATCAAGTCGATACTCAAGAATCAACACACTTCAATTTGTAATCTCCTTTATATTCCAAGATCTTTTATATCTCGATATCCTACAAACAGTAGACATACACTAGTATGGAACTTGTTATGTTAGTTGAATAAAGGTAAAAATTATATCAGTGCTAATCGGAGTCAAGTTCGATTAGGACTTGGGGTGTGAGTTATATGTCCAGTGTACTCAATTTACCAGTACGAGAATACTTAGTACACTAAACACTGAGATTTCGGAGCGTAACTAGTACACTCACATAAAAACTCACACTTACATTCTCCCCCTTAAGTTTTTCCTTTCTTCACATCACAAACCTATCAAAACAAGTGCACAATACAAAAATGATTCCCCTTAAGTAGATCATAGCATAGTTCGGCATGAGACATAAAAGTTAGAATCCAAAAAATATTACAGACCAAAATGCCACCGGAAACAAAACTCCATGTCAAATAGTTCAAAAATAAATAAACACTGAAAAACCAGATAGGGTGTACTCAGTTCACCCTACGCAACATGTTCTTCATTCTGCTCTCCTTCTTGTTCACCCTCCTGCACTAACTTCATCTTGATCAATCACCAAATATCGTCGGTTGTTTCGCTTGATCCTGCATACAAATTAGGACAATTTCCAGGTTCTGCCATGTCTTTCAACATGATGTCGAGATCTTCGTCTATAGTCAACTCCTCAGGTGTTAAGTCTGCAACTTTACCATATGCAACCAATGATGGGTCCATCATAGTAGACGATGCAGCAAACGGTTGCATCGTATAGTTGTTGTCCATTGAGAAACTATAGAAGTCTTCCTTCGGATGCTCATGCTGGTGCAGAATGCTTGATTGTTGAGTAACACTATGGTTACTGTGCTGCGCAAAGTCTAAGGTGATTGGTCCCTTACGTGATATGTTACCTGAACTGTTGCAGCCGGTAAATTTCTCCACAAGGGAGCGGAAATTCTCAGGATTGGCGCTGAGGATGGTAGTTGTATGCGATTTCTTGGAACCCCTTCGGCGCCTTCTGATTGTCTTCGCACTGCTTCCACTAGGTGTTAAACTAGACGCTGGTGATGAGACTCTCGGGCTCAAATTGGGGTCGCCAGCGGTGACAACATCACACGGAACACCCAAGGCGGGTGATTCAAGCTTGTGATCGTCATCGTTTTGGTAAGAGTTGAGGCTACACTCTTGGATGTTGTTCATGCTCATCAAGGCGCTGAGGTATACTTCTGATTCTTTATGTTCTGAAGAAAAGTATGGTCTAAAATCCAATGTTAGCTGGAATGGATTTATGTAGCGATAAATTGATTGGCTAATTCTATACTATATATAAATAATGGTCTGATTGGATACTTCAAGAAACAATGGAATCTTTTTTTTCACCTTGATACATTTGACATCTTACACGTGTGATGACAAAGTTCATCCTTCATTTTTACATTGCTTTTTCTTTGTTTGAATATGGAGAAAACTTATTCATTAATATAGTTAAAAGTATAAAAAATACTTTCAACCGGATAATTATAAAGAACGAAGGTTCATACCATCCATATACATTAAATACTAGCCTACCCCAAAAAAGTATTTAAAATCACTACAAATAAATCGATGACATCCTAATTCTTCACAAAAGATTCCAAAATAGGGACTAAACATCCTTCTTAACCATCGCTCACCCTTTCACATTAATATTAGGGTCTGTTATATTCAACTTAAAATCAACTCAATTTTATTTTATTTTTATAATTTAATTTAATTTTATTTAATTGTAATTTTATATTTTATTTTAATTTAATTCAATTTTATTCAATTTTAAATTATTAAATTATTTATATAAATTCCAATTGGAATGATAGAGCTTAATTGTCTGTACTTCAGCGACTACATAATTCAATTATCTAATGAGCCTACGAGTTGGTCCAAATACCGTACTCCAAGTTGATGTATCAACATATGAAATAATACTTACTACCCGACAAAACTTTTCAATTTTCATCTCCTTAACGAAGAAGATATCTTAGTTACTTCGTGGTAATTGTGGTAATTTTAATGATGTATAAAAGTTCTTTATTTACTCATCTATATTTACTAATCTATCTATTTTTTTAATTAATGAACCAGGAGGTGAAGCGTCTTACCAATTGAGCTGGATTTCGTTATTACTGATATATTTATTAGGTCAAGTATATTATACACTATTATATTAAAATTTGCATATCACCGAAAAATATAATTTTGGTACTCCAATAATTCCGGCTAAACGGACTAAAATTAATTAGGGCCAATTCGTCCCCAATACAAACGGACTTAAAAGTTAGTACTAATTCAACTTCTAATTCAGACCAGCCCCAATGGGACAGCGTCAGCGCGGCGTCCCATGGCGCGGTGTGGGGTCGTGCCTTGGTTGCTGCCACGTGTCCTTTAATTTTTTTTGTTTGTTTCGATTTCAAAATATATCCGTTTTAAAAGCGGTAATATCTCCGAAAATACGAAATAAGAAAATAAAAAAATTCACCAACGGCTATGTTTTTTGAGATCTATAAAATGAGACCAATCTTGATATTTTTTGAATCATCCCATCTCCAACTCCTCCTCTTTCTCTCTTAATTAAACTTAAAAAACTCTCTTCTCTCAAAACCCATTCCACTTTCATTTTTCGGCGAATTTTCCGACAAGATGGACGCGGAGTATTTTCAGTGGTTGAAACTCAACAAGCCCGAGAAAACAATCAGTACATGCAAGCTCACTACGACAACACGACTTTCCAACCCCACCCGAGTCCCCAATCGAGTCGACCTTTGTTCCAAAGCTCCTACCAAGATCCCTACACTCAAAATTACCAATCTCCAACCTCCCAAACATCAATATTTTCACAAACACCGGAAGACAAGGTTGTTTTTGAAACGCAATCGGAAAAACAACCGATCTGGAGGCGTGGGAAAGCGAAAGCCACCTGAGGAGCGGCAACCAACACAACAACCTCACGGAACAACCCGTACAACGAGAGTGAGGATTTGGGTCTCATCTCAGCCTACATGGAGGTTAGTTAAAATGTTATTGTTGGAACGGATCAGAAGTATTGTAAATTGTTCCGTCTTATTGCGGAGAAGTATGAGGATATCAAGAGCATACGAATGATGACCGGGATGGATAAATTTCATTCTCATGATTCGCTTCGTGGAAGATGGGGGCGGCTAAGAGATGACATAAATCATTGGTTGATTTGTGTGGAGCGTGCTACAGTCATGGTCGGCAATCATAGTGGCTATAGTGAGTCCGATGTGCGAGACACTGTCCAAGAAATATAAAGGGAGAAATCAAAGCACTAAACTCATTCACGGTGTTCAAACAATGGGATGCCATGAAATCATACCCAGAGTGGGAACTTAAGATGAACTTGGAGGAAACCATGAAGAAATGGGTACCACCTGGGGAGGATGGGTTTGAGGGTGACGATGTTGATGTAGGTGATCAACTAGTGGAATCAGCAGGTGGAAGTAGTGGAAGTAAGAGAAATCGGGGTTATGAAAGTGCGGCAAGTATGAAACGGCCCATTGGTCGTGACAAGGCCAAAAAGTTGGCTAAGAATGTCAGTTCCGGTAACTCGTCAATGGATGTCATGGGCGAGGGAATTACCGTCTTCAATGAGAATTATCCCCAATTTCTTGAAGTGGAAAAACAAAAGTTGGAGCTTGCTCGCGAGAAGGAAGAGCGTAAGGCAAAGGCGAAGATGATAGACACGTACTTGGCACTTGTGGGAAACTACAACAACTTGCCCAAGGAGGCCAAAGCACACCTAGCAGCACTTGGCAAACACCTTTTTGGATCGGACTAATGGCAAAGGATCGAAATGTGGCTTGTTTATTTTTACTTTTCCTACTGTAGTGTGGCGAGTTTTTTTTTTTACCTTCCGCAGTGTGTCTGTTTGTATTTTTATTTTCGATGTGTGACTAGTTTGTAATTTACTTTCCGAAGTGTGGCTTGTTTGTAATAAAATCAGTTTGAATTTGAATTTGAATTTGTCATGCATCTCGTGAAGCATCTTGTCAGCCACTTTACTTTTGTCGAAAATCTTGTCAGCCACTTTACTTTGTCAGGCATCTTATCTTTATACTTACTTTTGTCGGGAATCCAATGTCTTAGTGACTCAGCTAGGACTTATGAATGACACATTTTTATCTCAGGCAAATTGTGTATATAATGCAAACATGAAACTCATTTTTAGACACAACACCATCATTCCTTCTTCCTCTGTATTAATCATGTTCAACCAAGTACAAGAGAACAGTACTTCATCCGTGACCAGTTCGTCATCTGATGAACTTCTCGATGACTCTTCTACATCCAATCCTTTCGTACAAATGCAAAACATGATAATGTAGAACATGCCAAATGTGATCCAACAACAATAAGTCCAACCACGACGTAGCGGCTACACACGTGCTTACAATGACAGAGAGCAAGAAGATCGTGTTGTTCGCTTGGAGCGAGACTACTTCGGTGTTCGTCCAACATATGCAAAGTATTTTTTACGGAGATTCAGAATGGGGAGATCGTTGCTCGAACGGGTTGTTGGAGGTGTGTTGCATCAAGATGATTACTTTGTATGCAAACCAGATGCTACTGGCCGGCAAGGGTTAACCACACTACAAAATTGTACCGTTGCAATTCGCATGCTAACTTATATATGGGGCATCTGCCGACTCAGTTGATGAGTATTGTCGTCTCGATTAAAGCACAACTTTCGAGTGTCTACATCGCTTTTGTGACGCCGTTGTTGCTGAGTTCGATCCAACCTACATGTGCGAGGCCAACGAGGCAGACTTACGAAGGTTGTTAGCAATCAACGGTGCACGGGGGTTTGTGGGCATGCTTGGAAGTATTGACTGTATGCACTGGACATGGAAGAACTGTCTGAAAGTGTGGCACGGTCAGTTCCAAGGCAGAAGTAAAAAGCCTACTCTTGTGTTAGTAGCACAAGCATGGGATAAGTATTCAAAACACAAAATAACATCCATATTTAAGTCATAGTTATCATAAGAATAAGTTTTAGTATACATCTCCAACAAAATTAAATTAAATCGATGTTGATAGAGTAGATTATATACTAACTATGTACTAGGACTAGGACCATCTCCAATGGTCGCATCCACTAAAATCAACCTATCTCTTCCACATCAACATTTCATTCACCTTATAATCTCAGCAACCATTATACTCCAATGTTCACACTCTATTCAGCTATTCTTTTTTTATTTCTTTAAACTCCATCTTTTCATTTCTTATTATCTTTCATTTCATTTAAAATAAAAAGAAAAATAAGACTTACATCGGTTCTAAATCTTAGAGCTGGTGTCAACTCTCACACCAAGTGAAACTCCGTTGGAGCTAATTAGAACGTGTAAATCCAATGACTTGAACTCAACTGGAGTTGGTCCGAGCTCATCAAAATTTACAAGGATGCAACCTATACAACTCTATAACATTTACTGTTGTTTTTATTTGTATTATATGTCAGGAGTTTGATTTAATGGGTATTGCTTTGTACTTCTTAGTATAATTAAACTTTAGTTAGAAAAAATATGTGCAATAGGATATTAAATATAGCATAATATGTATATAAAGGATATTCAATTCATATAATAGATTCCAACATGTAGATTTTTTCTACACATGTTTATAAAGTTAGAAATATTAACAAGATTCGCAAAAACTGTTGAGGTCATTCTATCTATATTATATTACACGGGAAATTCCGTCATTTTACTATTAAATGAGTCGGGTTCTATACAACTCGAATTTAAAATCATTCGAAATAATTAATTCCAGGCCCGAGTTAGATATATATACTCAAACTAGTTACGTACCTTTGTAAAACAACACCCGACCAACATTTTATAGATAAGTTAGTAAAATATACGTTTTTCAGATAGGGGGTGCAGGATTGCAGGGTGGGTGCCAAGAAAATTACCATGACATATAAAATTATATTTGCGAAATAATACTACGTCCAGACCAGATTTAACTTTATGTGGCCCAAACATAAATGTAAGATAATGAAATAAATATAATAAATAATACTCCCTCCGTCCCAAGTTGAACTTCCCGTGGCCCTGGATACAAATTTGAAAAAAAACTGAATAAAGTAGGAGAGAAGGTCATAAGATTTTTGTGGTTATTTTGATTACATAGATCTTCGGATCGATGTGTACTTAACTGTTTGGAATGGAATTACAGTTTTCAGTTACAAAATTAGGAGATATAGTGATAAAGTAGGGTAAAAAGTAAATAAAGTAGGAGTGGATTTTCCATTTAAGGGATGAGAAGATGAAGTTGTGACGGACCAAAATAACCAAAATGAAATACGTAAATATGAAGTTGGGACGGAGGGAGTAATAAAGTATGAAATAGATTGAATAAACTACCAGAGATCGTGAAAATGTATGATAGATAATAAATAAAGAAGGAAATAGAATTTTTAATTAAGTTATGTGGAGTTGAGTGGGATATTTCAAAATCTAATGTAAATGTTAAATTCGGAACAAAGAGAATAATTTTTATATATTTTATATGGAGTCAATATACTACTTTGGAGTTGTTGGGAGCCAACTATATAAAGTGTGTTATAATACCTTTTTAAATTTAGTTCGATTTTGAGGGATACAGGTTATTTTTTAAAAAAAGAAAGCATGCATCAGTTATTATTTAAGGGGTGAAGTATATGTTATTTCACTTACAAAGCAAATTCAACATGATAAGTCGTATTTTATAATATTTATAATTACTATAAACTAGAATAGCCGTGAAAATTAGATAATGATTGATCTTATTTATAAATTTTATTTTTTTAATTAATTAATTAATTTTATTCCTTTTAAATTTAATTATATTGTGATATCATTAAGAGTTAGTACTAGTCGTACTATATGTGCACAAGTTTAGGATTAGTTTGTTCCGTGTTGTCCTTAATTTTGATAAGTGCTGTGCATTCACACGGCATCAACACTGTTAATTTAGTTACTGACAAATCACACAAAATATAGTATACAAGTTTAGGACTAGTTTGTCCCGGTTGATAAGATAAGTGCTGTGCATTCACACGGCATCAACACTGTTAATTTAGTTACTGACAAATCACACAAAACGATAAAATTATATTCGAACCAATGACGCTATAGTAATAATTTAAATTTATAATCCATATACAAATACTACATGGCTAGTGGTTTTAAGAGTACTAGTTTTTGCTTAAATTAGTACTACTCTTTAGCTTCTTCAAACCCTCAAATCAATTTTTGAAGGTAAACAGTATAGTACAGAAATTGTATTTTTTTTTGTTATTCACTTTGACTATAAGGATATTATACACATTTCCATTTCCACAGAAACTTGTTATATTCTTTTTAAGTAAGAAAAGGGAGCAAATTGGGCAAAGCTTCTTTATTCGTTCTTGTTTTCTTCTCCAGGAACTGAAGAAAAAAATGGGGAGAGGGAAGATCGAGATTCGCAGGATCGATAACCTGACTAACCGGCAGATTACGTTCTCGAAGAGAAGAAGTGGATTGATCAAGAAAGCAAGAGAGCTATCTATCCTTTGTGATGCAGAAATTGGATTGATGGTCTTCTCCAGTACTGATAAACTTTACGAATTTTCTACCTCCAGGTCAGTATATGTATGCTTGATTACTCCATATTGTATGCTCTCCTAGGTTGTGTTTCTTGATTTACCTAGATATCTACTAACAAGATCTTGATGCACATGTAGTAATAGCTAGCTATAAGTCTAGAACATGTAGAGATGTAATTGTGCATACATGTCTAACTTATCAAGATTGTGTATACAAACCTGCAAATGAAGATTTATGTATGATTTCCTAATTACCAAAGCTCAATGACTTAAGTCGATCCTATGTTTTGAAAGTCGGAAATGGTAGGTCAAGCAAGTTAACCCTAAAAATGTCAGATTTGAGTTGCTCAAAGTTATTGAACCGATGATGTTAGTAATTTACATATATACATATGAATTATGAAATATAGTTTTATTTATATATGCAATACTCTCTATGTTTATATCGTATTTGAACCAAGTACGTAAGGAGTATTTATAATTAACTATACGAAAGGATAAATTGTAAAATCATACACCCTCTATATATTATATTGAAAAATGATACGTTCGAATTTTTCTTAACTTGCATTATATAAATTTTATAATGGTATAATTTTATATATAAATTTATAGATGTGTGTATAAATGATCAGAAAATACGAGGAATTAATGATCAGAAAATACGAGGAATTAATGATATATTTAGGTAATTTAACTATTCTCTCCTTTCGAACAGCATGGAATTAATGATCAGAAAATACGAGGAAGTGAAAGAGGGGAAACAATATTTGCTCGATCCTGCTTCAGAGCTTAAGGTACGTACTTAGATTTAGTTTTACAGTCTTAGAAAAAAATGTTTATTTATGCGGAATTATTACATGATACATAACGGTTAAAATTAAAACCCCTAAATTTTTAATATGTTGCAAATGGGATATTTCCCATTACCACATATAGATGAAATTGTTAATTGATTTAATCTTGTTGATTGGTAGTTTTGGAAATCGGAAGCAGAAAACTTGAGGCAGCAGCTCCATTACTTGCAGAAATGTCACAGGTAATTATATTATGTTATTTTTAATTGAAATTTTTAAAAATAAACTGAATTAAATGTAACTAAACTGAATAAAAATGAACTGATCAAACTGAATAAATTTTCAATTGAAGAAAATAAACTTCCGTTCCAAAAATAAATTACTAGATACTACTAGCATCTGGCATCTATAGAAAACTTGAGGCAGCTGCCCAAAACTGTCCGAAAATTTTAAAGGCTCTGGATTCATATTATGATCTTGCCAAAAATACAAAAATGAAATTTATCATAACGAGTTTATATATAGTTTTGCCCCAAATAACATTTGATCCAGTCTTACGAGTTGTTTGAATAGTGATTAAAATAAAAAAAACTGGATCAAAATAGATTTTTTTTAACCAGGTTGATGTAACTAAAATGATATATCTTTCACATTGTAGGCAAGTTTTGGGAGATGAACTCTCTGGATTAGACGTAACGTACCTCCAAACTCTGGAAAATCAATTGGAAATGAACTTGAAACGCGTTCATTCAAAAAAGGCATGTGTATACGACTATATTCCCCCAAATATACATTGAACTGCTCCGTATGGAAGAATGTCACGATTGGTTCCGCCGAATAGGTCAGATGACGCACGCAGGACCACTTGAAATAGGGTGATCAAATGTGGTACTGCGTGTGCTAGTTACCCTATTCAGCGGGACCAATCGTGCTATTCTCCCTGCTCCGTATACCCACATGGTCGTCAAAAATCTCTTCTTTCTCGTTACAGGAACAGGTTATGGCGGAAGAATTCAATGAGTTGAACATGAAGGTCGATATCCAAGTAACAATTTCGAATTATATAGTATTGTATCATACTTACTCGCACGTGTAACATAATTTCGCAATACCTTCATCTATCTTGTTGCAGTTGCAGGGGAATATCCTTCACCAAGAAAACTTGGATCTTCTCAACCAGATTGACATTGCTCGCGAAGAACATGCATCGTCACTGCACGAAAAGGTATGAGCAGTAAGTTGAGCATGGCAAAACTCGAAGTGGATGATATTAGGGCCACACTAACGTACGCTAATGAACATACCAAAATACTATCCAGGTATCCCATCTTGGGGAGGAAAGTGAGTCTAGCAGACTGCCAAACATCACACTTTGCATCAACAATGAGCTTCAACAGAATGCAGCCATAGATGTCGAGTTAAATCATCCTAAGAATCACAAAAATCCCACATCAAATGTGATCCTTACACTAGGGTAAGTACATTATTGCCAATTTGCAAGTAGGTTATCAAAATTATTTATTTTAATACTCCTCCGTCTCAATTTCATCTTTCCGCATTCATTTTTTGTCAGTCTCAACTTTATCTTCTCATCTCTTAAATGAAAAATATATCTCTAACTTTCTTTATTTTTTCACTTTATCACTATCTCTTATACTTTATTTATTATTTTTCATACTTTATCAACCTTTTTCTTGTTTTATTCAATTTTCTCTTAAAATTCATGTCTGGAATTACAGAAAGCTCAATTTGAAATGGAGGAAGTACAATAATAGATAAAATAATTTTAATTTAGGCTTCATTTAAGTTTAAGGGAAAGTAAGGAAAAAGAATAAGGATAGGTGAAATTAAATTTCAAATGCAGGAAAAATAAGTTACCTTAATTTAAGTATAATTATATTTTATAAAGATATTTCAAAACTTTTCATAATTTACTAAATAATACTAAATACAAAATCTCTTGAAAAAACAAACTCTAATAATTTATCTAGAGACAAACATATATTTATCGATAAATCATTTAAATATTTATATTATTGATCAAAATATCTATGTTATTAATGAAATGAGTTCTATTTCAAATCTGAAGAAAAAACAAATGTTCAGATTATAGACATTTTTAGTTAATAACTCGAAGATTTTATTAATATCTTAATTCGTTTATAGATAAATTATCTAAAAATCTTTGAGAAGACCTACTCGTAATAAAAATCATTTTATTGTTTATGTAAAAATACTAATGTAAAAACGTAGCCATTTTGGTTAACATTTATAATATTTTTATTAACCACAATATAGGTAAGTCTCTACCTAAGTGATCTATATACCGTATCTCAGAAATTAAGTATTTGGGCTACTTATTTACTCCCAATTTCTCAATCTGAAATGATTCAGCAATACTCATCATAATGCATTGAATTGACAGGCTTCACCTGTAGCCGGTGGAAGCCCGACAGATATGTTTTTGCAACTCATATTCAACAACTTGCGCAAACTATTAAGAAGAAGACTGAACTTCAAGTGACTGTCGATTATCACATGACGAATGTGTATTAGGTTTCAAATAAAATGAATTTGTGTGAGGAACTATGTGAACGAACCCACACCAAAAGTCCCATATACATGTGGGCTATGTTCATGTACAGGGAGCCCGTCCCTATATGATCCTGAAATTTTAAGGGCTCTAAATTTTATAGTAGTATTCATGCATGTTTATTTTGAAGCAGCCACACCGACTCGAACCCCAACCTATTAGTTGGAGGGAAAGTGGCTTACCAACTAAGCTATCATTTTGTCAGTATTCATGTATGTTACTATCATTTATGCAACAAAAGGTAACAAAGATAGAAATTTCCTAGTCTGATCATTCTTCTATCACTACAAGAATAATATGAAATAGAGACGAAAACAGAAACAGTAGTTATTCATCTCTGTCAGTAGCGATGAATCGCTATTTATAGCGACGCCACATCGACGGATGGAGCGTTTCAGCTCAATTCATGCCTAATTCGCGTCATTCCATCGCTATTTAGCGACGAATTAGAGACAGATATATTATCCGTCTCTAAAACCGTTGACTTAAAAATAAAAAAACTAAGTCGACTTAGAAACGAATCCAGGTCGTTTGCTAATCTGTCTCAGCGACGGGTTAGCATCTATTCGTCGCTAAGCAGTGACGGATAGCGTATCCGTTCCTGCGAAGCTGACTTCTTCACTGCTTCTTTGTTTTCTTCTTCTTCTTCTTTTCCAAATCTTCACATTTCCAATTCCGGCCATTCCCTCTCAAATCCGGCCAAACTTGAACTCTGTTCGAAGGTCTTGGGACAAGGAGCTCGGGTGGTGTACGAATTTCAACTTTCATCCGCTTAATTCTCTGTAATCAAAGATATTTTGGCTAAAACCCTAGTTTTATAAATTTTGGAGATCTTGTAATTTTCAACTAATTTGAGCAATTACATGTTTATAAGAAGTATGTAGTAGCTATATTAGGTAATATTATGTATTGTGTTAACTTTGAGATTTAGAAATTGATATGTATGAAGTATGAAGATAGTTTAATTTGATATTTTGGCAAATGTAGTATAATGAAGAATATTTAGTTGAGTGTAAATTTTGAGAATTTTTTTACTACTGGTGAATTTTGTTAATTTTGACTAGTTTGGGAAATTGTATGTTTTTGGGACCGATGTTATATATTAGCTTGTTAAATTTAATTTGATATGAACCATTGGATTGTAGAAGTGGTAGTTTCAGTTTAGTGTTTTAGAGACAATTTGATTTTGAAAATGAATGTGATTTATACTAGTTAATTCTATTGTGGGAAATACACGTAACAAATTGGAATGTAGTAAAATGTAGTAAATCTAATAAATTTAGACGTGTCAGGTTAAAAAAATCGAATGACTACGGATCGTTCATGGATGTATCGTCGAACTGTAAATGGAAGAGTACAATCGTGTTATGTTAAAGGGGTTGAAGATTTCATTGCATTTGCATTGACACATCTAAGTTGTGGGGGTTGATAATGTGTCCTTGCAAATTAGAAACATGTCGTAACAAGTAATTTTTGACTTCTGCAACAGTAGTCGAACACCTGAACTGTAATGGGTCCCTGCTGAAGTATCTGGTTTGGAATAATCATGGTGAGGAACCAATTTTGAAATGGGATATTTAAAATGGAGGGAGAGACGGGGGTTGGATTGCCTATTCAGTGGTGGAATGAGGTTGGAGTATGTGCATGACGTGGATGAGGATGAAGGTTTTGTGGTCTGGAGCGGTAGAACGTGGGTCGGATGATATAAGAAGTATGTAGTAGCTAGTTCATGTACCACATTATTAAAATTAGGTGATTTTGACTCAGATATGTACTAGGATTATCTTAATTAGTGCTACCGTGAAATGCATATATTTTATTTATTGGTATGAAATTTTCGTAATGAAGCAACTTTGTAATATAATTGTAATGTGAAATGCATTTTATCCATTATAAATTCTTAACATATAAAAAGGAATTAATTGTAAATAAGTAATGCAATACATATTATAAATCTAATACATTGAGACGCAGGTTAAGTATGAATCCCGATCGTGAGTGGATGTATTCTCGCACTCTTAATGGT
>JAYMSP010001951.1:0-27500 GCA_036897095.1 Plantago elongata | reverse complement strand
AAACTACAACTAAAAGAGTCTTTACAAAAAAGAATTTATAGTTTTAAATAAACTATATTAAGATCTAAAAATTCGAAGAACTCCTAATAATTTATGAGTGTACTAAGGCCCTTACTACAGTTGTGTGTAAACTTTCTTTCTTAGACTAAGTCCTAAGGCACAGGGTACTTGAGATATCTACGGAGGCCTTATACTAGGTGTTGTTCTATTCTAAATTCTAATCCTCCTTAAATTAGGATCCTATGTAAGTATCCGCAGGATCTACTAGTAGTAATTTAATAATTAATATTATTTAGTAAACACTTCTGTACTTTAATACAACAATACAACAAAATAGGCATCTATGTAATAATCATTGACAAAGTACAGTAAAGACAAACTAAGTTAGATAAAGAAAAGAGCTTAAGTGCTTAGAGAGGAACTTGGGCAAAAGGTAGGAAACAATTTCTATTAGGTTGCTTTACTAGGATAGATTTACTTTACCGCACGCAATTAGAAGAGGATTGACCCGCATTACGTTGTACTTATAACACCTATTACTAAATGTTAATATGTAGTGTATAGATAGAGGAGTAAGCACAAGATATTTGCTCTCTGAGGCATGCTTGCAAGAATACATAATGCGAACTCTCTTTTAGTGTAATTAAGTTACAATAATTAAAAGAGTAATACTACAAACTAGTTATCCCCGTCCGTCTTCTCGTTGCTTATTTTCCTTGAGCAATACTTATAAATATCCACATTTAGCTAATTAGTTAATAAATGCTTTTGTGTCACGAGGTTACAAGCCCGTGTTAGACTTCAGTGATGTCCTCTAGTATTCTCTAACAAAATTTTACAGGATCTGAGTACATTGCTTTATAAATTAAATGCTTTCACTTACAACTTGTTATTTTTTATTATTGCCTTGCTCTAAACCAAAATCTACTTGAAGATTTTCTTGTGACTAAAGTAAAAAAGTTCGCTAAAGAACGAACTGGAATTTTCACTAAAATTTCGAAGAAATTCTGAAGGAAAATAGTATAGTATCTATAATTCTTAGTGAAAAATATAGAAAGTATACAATCACTCATTGATAGTCCAAGTCCATAAAATAAGATTTAAGAAAGTAAACAAGGGTACGTTCTCTAGAGTTATACTTATTATACTTATTTATAGTAAGAATTCTTTTAGAAGCGACCCCCGCTTTTAATTTTTATAACATCAAGAAGAACATCTTTTAAATTTAGAATATAACTTTTAATAGGTGCCTTAGCCCTATATGTTCTATACTCGTGATGTGGCATGCTTTACTCTGTTATGCTTTATACCTAGCGGGTAATTGAGTTAGTACAAAAAAGAGGGCAATTCGCAGCAGAGCTCAGAATAATCCACACTTGGCAAACAACAAACAATAGTATAGGGAGTACACTTAATAACAGGAGCTCAAATACAGTTAGAAAAGTCCTATAACAGCGAAATCTTTTTATTATAAATTACCCTACTTAAAAATTACAAGAACAAGGAATTATACCCCAAATTAGTAAATAAGGAAGACACCTTATAAAAATAAATAGGCAACGACTCCTGAAAGTAAGAGTAAGATATGAACAAAAAACGAGTAATAATTCTAATTTATGATTCAACTAAGAGAACTCCCCTCCCCGTGGGAAAGGATTAAAATTCACTTTGCTTTGAGTATACTCCACCTTAAAAACTCTAAAGGATACTTGGTTCTTTCTATACCGCACTTAAAAGATAATAATATAGTTAATGAGTATCAATACTACTTACAGCATAGTAGATAATAACTAGTTTAAATTCACGAAATTTACTTAGAATTGTTACAACCTGGGATTTTATTACGCATGCCCTTAATATATAATGAAATTCTCTTGTTAGAATGTTCTGTTTAATTGGTTTTCTGCGGTTTACTTTACGTTACTCGCCAATAAAAGGGTTTTCCTTTGTCGACGTGTTCTTCCCTTCGATCCTCTCTCGTTTTCTGTCAAATTGCATCCATTTTCTTTCTTCCCAATTCTTCCTACTTCACACATGCCTAGTAAGAAAATAGTAGGAAAGCTTATGCTCTCTTTGAATTTAACAACGTCATATCCAAATCCAAAACAATAATCATGTATGTAATAGAATAATAGAAGTAAAAATCACAAAGAATCTCATATTTCATAATTTCGTAGATAATAATTAGAATAGTGACTGCTTCTACCGGGCTTTGCCAACTCGGAGGTTTTTGCTTTCATTTTCAGTACAATAAAAAAAGTAGAGTATAAAAGAAATGTAGGGGTGTAAGCTTACCTTCTCCAAAAACACCGCCTTAATTAGTACTTCATTAGTAGGAGATAACAGGTTCAAATCCATTTCTTTCGTTCGTGATCTACGTGATTCTAGATAGAATAGAAGCTTTAAACTCTACTAGAGAGCGCCTTTGCCAGGTATCTTATTCAGTGAGATAAGAGCATAAAATCCTTCTTTGTCTCTTTTTATTTAGTGTTTGTTTTACCTTAGCTTAGTTCGTACAGAAAGATCTAGATGTGGGTGACTATGATGCTATAAGCAGTCTTTAAAGGCCCCAAAGTATGCCTAAAAGAAAAGGGGGGTCTTAGCGGTAATGTAATAAGAGAATATACCAACAACCTGTTATAAAAAGTTAAAATAGGAATCGTTGTTGATCAAAAAGTCTATCTTTATATACTATATAATACGTAACTTTATATACGTAACAAAACTAATTAAACTTGTCTAAAAAAGGTGAGCTTTTCATCCTTCTTAATACTATCAAATTACAGAAAAAAGAAGTGTTGCACCAACAATTATAAAGAAATTTCTATCTATGTCTTTCAATATGTATTTCAAAACTCTTTGTCTTTCTATTTTTTTTCTGACACCCAACCAAGATCGTAGATCGTATGCTGCAGAAGTACAAGAAGGATATGGAAATCATAGAATCAATCAAAAGTGCGAAAAACATAGTTACAAAAGAATGATTTTCTTCGTAGCGATATTAATGAAAATACAAAACAGTCTAAATTGACATGCTTTCCTTCTAGAAAATGTCCAAATTGTGCACACTTTCATCTATTTCAGAAGTGTGTTTTATATTTTTATACTTAAAAATAAAAGAAGACTCGTAGAGAAGATCTAGGAAGATACAGAATATACTTTTGTACTGTTAATAATGACTTATTTATTCTTTTTTCTTCCAGAATCCTAGGCTGCCCTTTCTTTCTATTTTTCAATCGTACTTTGTCGGATAACGATTTTATGCATTAGTATGTTTTGTTTGGTTCCCGAAGTCTTTCTTATTCTTTTTCCCTACATAATTCAATAATCTACCTATACTTTATATCCTTTCACTTCTGAAAACTATGTAAACTGAAATTCATCTTCTACTTTCATTTATATATGTTTGCAGTAATTAAAAAGATATTCGAGATATTTATTCTTTCTTATTTATTATGTATGTACAGCCGAGCAACTGAACTTTAAGTCATATTATTTGATAAATTACGGCAAGCAAAAGAGTCTCCTTCCTGTTCTCGATGTGCTGCGTGTATTGTATAATAAATACAAATAGAAATAAAGGGCGGTAAAGGCTCTTTGTTACAATTTAGAGTACAGACAGCAGCTGCTTGACACATAAACTCTAGGTGTTGTAGCATATGTATTTAAGTATTTGTTAAAATGATTCACTTTAAAAACTTTATAATATACTTTTGACCCCAGCAACTATCTAACTTTCTTTTTTTCAACAATTTTGTAACTTTAAAATCTATTTACCTTTACTACTTAAGAGATTCAAGTTAAAATGAGACATAAAATATGAAAAGTTTCGTAGACATAGGGGTAGAAATCATGTTTTAGAAATTCCCTTAAGCAAAGTGACTCAAAAAACAAAAACTGATTGCTCATACATAATGTAGTAAAAGTAAGTCTAAGTTTCTCTTCGATAGAAGTTAATTCTAGAAAAGTCATTACTCATTAGTATATAAGGTGTATAAAACATATAAGCTATTAGAGTTTCTTCCTGAGTCCATTTTTCCTGCACTACAACTTTCAGAGATTTTTCCTAGAAGTACTATGTTTTCGTTGTCTTACTTTTTGGTTGAGTTATGGGCTATATAAAAATAATTTACAAATTACAAGTGTCTTCACTTCAAAAAGGAAATGTAGGCGTTCCAAACAGATTTAGATTAGTTAGATTCAAAAGCTATAACACAAAGAAAAAAGAAAAAGTTCTGTGTCAATATGGTAAAATCTTAGTCAAAAAGGTTGCTCCTGTTGGCCATTCAACGTGGTATATCCAGTGAGTTAATAGTTATATAATTTAATTAGTGAAAATAAAAAAACTGCATGCAAGACTCTTGTTTGTAGGACCTCTGTATATTCTGTATATATATAGAATTGATGTTTTGTTTTGACTTTTGTTGCCTTGCTCTGGAGTCTCGTCTTACGTTGATATAAGGATTTTCTAGTACTATTGCTTTTAGCTGTTGAACAAAGAACTTCCTTAATCTTTCTTAATTTAAGTATTTAAGTCGATTTCGAGACAAAAAACAAAGAGAACCTTTGGACTAATCACCAGGAAAACAATATTCTTTATTCTTGGATTGGAAGTAAATAGAATTTATACAGCACGAAAATTCTCTGAAGAATTCTATAAATCAAATCATTCAATTCATATTATAGGATAGTAGGAATTCTGACTTCTCACTCTAATCAATTTTATCCCTTGTTGGTAGACTGATCTTTCTCGCACTCTTTTATTTATGTATATGTAGGCAAACCCGCTACTAAAGGAATATCTATCGTATCCGTGAAATGACATATTTTATGAGATTCTATTAGAACTCTATTTTAGTTGATTTAGAAGAACTCAAAAAGATAATAAAAATGGAGGAAAGAAGGCCAGGAATGGGCTAGGTTAAAAATCTCTGCTATAGTAGAATTATCTAGAAGGATAATGATTATTCGGGAAATAACTAAGTGTTTGTCTTGATTGATGAAGTATGGTTAGATATCCCGTTCGAAGAATGATTATAATCTATAATCTTGCTACTTTACTACCCCAAATCTCCCCTAATAATGTGATGACAGACAACTAACAACTCTATATAGACGCGGTTCCACAAATAATAAACATAGAAAGAGCATTCTTCTAAGCGAGGACTTAGATCTTTTTTTTATTCTTTCTTGTTTTTCTCTGTTTGCACTGATTCCGTCATGTCTATATTAGCCTATAATTAGCCGCCAAGTTTCTATTCTTCGCGCAGCTTTGACTCCTTTCTTTCCTTTAGCAGGATTCTCAATCCGAGGGTGTGTAAACTATTTGATTTCTACGCAATGCCCTGTGTGTGTGCTCGTTTGGGGATTCTATACCGTTCTCCTTGGATTATAAAAGAAAGTTATTCTTCTCTTTCTCTATACGTGAAATTTCATTTTGCTTGTTTGTTTATACGATTTCCACGATCGGTGGTGTTAAATAAAGTAAAGCTTGCTTCAGAAAGTACACTTTTTTATCCTTTCATCATAGACACAATTTTATGGACATGGAAGACAGCATATTCTCAACATAACAGGCATAGCAAGAAATCCAGGATCAATTGAGAGTCGATTAAATATTCAATTAATCAGAAACATATGCTTTTTGGCAAATAGGAAAGGCTTGATTACATCTCCAAAAAGAGTAGTATACTTAAATATATATATATATAGATAGGTCTTCCAAAAAAATGAATAATCGCCAAAAGCCTATCAGATGATTGGACCCAGTATAATTCTCGTTGGAGATCTTCGACTTTGTGTTCGCTGTTTGGATGAAATCCCCGTTACCTATATTATATACAAACAACCAACATCTACTAAAATAATTTGTACTAGAAAAAATAGTAGAATAACTAGAATTTAACACTATATAGGGTTAGTAAATTCCTTAATTATATAGTTATTATAACTACACCTTAATTAGAAGAGGAAAAGCAAATGTTAATTTTTTTATAAAAGAACTCTAATTATAAACAGTTTATATGATTATTCTATATCTTTTAAGCCAAGAGAAAACTTGAATAACGTATCTTTTTTATAAGAAGGGGCTAGGAATACGCCCTTAAATTATATTTTGCCCCTATGAGAAATTCCTTATGAATTGAATTAATGCACCTTATTAATAAGCCTCTTGTTAACAATAACAAATGACTAATCTTAAATATAATTAGTCTAGTAAGGAAGCCTAGTCTATATATATATATATAATAGTATATTATATAGGGTATATTTTCTTTTATAGAATGCATGAATTCACTTTTAAATTATTATATGATAAGAAAAATGTATACTATCATATCATAGCTAGACTTATATCTTAAGGGAGTCCTCTTAGTAATTCTACCCTATAGATTTTTAATATTTCCTAAGGATACTATTTATATAGGAAGAGAGTCTACCTACATCTTTTGCATAAATTGAGGCTTTAAAGAAGTTCTTGTAATTTCATACACCTTCTTTCACCAATATTTATAAGCGATTCTAAAGCTTATAAAAGGCAGTTATCTTTCTCTTGCATATTTTATAAATAAAGTACTAAATGTAGGGTAAAATTATTACCTAAGTAAGTTCTTTGCTTTATACTTATATATAAATATATAGCACTTAACAGTAAAGGCGATATTTCCCTGAGTAACTTTTATCATAGTTAATAAAATTCATGCCTTAATTACGCAATAGTAGCATGCGTGAGCTCCCTTAAAAGATTATATAAAATGTACTTTTAAAAAGTTATTACCCCACTAGGAAAAAGAACACCTAGTTTATCTTATTTATAATTATAGAGCTTATCGAAAGAAAAAGTATTGAATGAAGGCCTTAAGAATCTAGTAGAGGTTACTTACTCATGTATAAAGTGTGACTTATCTAAGGGAGCACAAGTGCCTACAAATAATTTACGCAAGATATAATATTATACTTTATAAAATCTAGGGATGTCCTGTATCTTAAGGTAAAGTACTATTACTTTTATTTAGATTTATAGGAAAGCTACTTTTAACTTTATGTAGAAAAAGTACCTGAAAGACGCGCCTATTACAAGAGTATTATGTTCAAATTATATAAACTAGCATATTTCCAGCCTCTTTAGTTAGCTAGTAGTAAAGTTATTTATAGATAGATTTAATTGTGCAATTACATATCCTAACTATAACTATTTTTGTGCTTTAAGAGTAAAATAATATATAATTCTTGAAAGGGTATTTATTAACTAAAAGTATTATTGCGCAAGAATTGCTATCGCCTTAAAAACTACAATAAGTACTAAGTGATAGGACACATAATCTTTTATAACTTATTCTTTATTTTTATTGCGCTATTTATTAAAGGATAAATATAGGTGTTTAATACTCTAATGTAAATTAAGCGCGCAAAGGTATAAGGTATTTTCACTACTAGTTTTAGAAGGAGCAAATAACTCACTCTATTATAATTATAAAGGAATAAGACTTTTCAAGTTATTACAAAGTATTTTATTTTCTCTATTCTAAGAAATAACTAATACTAAATGATTCATTAACTAAAGAAAGGAAGAAGGTACCTTCTTCTATCTAGTAGATTTATAAACAAGGATACTTTTAATACTTTACTTCTAATTAGACTTAAACATGTTATTATTTACTAAGCTGCTTACTATAAAGTTTGTTTGTCCCTGCACTGCATGCATAGATGAGTACATCACCAGGTTTAGAGAAATAATTACACTAACTTACTAGTAATTTAAGCGCAATAAGATTTTATAGCAAGAGCATTTATAACTATACCTTATAACAAGCATAAATATAGAGTATTTCCTCCCCTCTTAGTAATTTATATATAAGCTAGAAGGAGTCTATTATTTTATCCTGACTTAAAGAGTGCTCTAGTTCTGTAATAATAGTATACTTATAGGCATTTTATCTTAAATCTGGTAAATGGGGATAGAGTACCACAGTTTCTAAGAAGGAGCATTTTAGACCTTAAAGAATTATAGCTAAGAAATGGTACAAGAAAAAAGTTATCTACTCTTAAATAACCAAAAAATATTTAAGCATACATAGGGCAGCTTTCTTACTTTTTATAAAACTTTAAGGGTAACTTAAAAGGAAATTTTATAGTACTAATTAAAAGCCCTTTTCCTTACTAGTATTAAGAAAGTATCCTTTTATATAATTCTTAGACTTGACTTATCATATAATTAAATGCATTTTAGAATAATATCTCAAGTATAAATATCTAGCCGGTAGTAGAGCATCTCTAGGGTATTTTCTAGGATATTCTTACCTACGAAGATACTAAAAAAACCCTTTCTATGTTCTATGTAAAGTATTTCTTTTAACTAATAAGTATACCTTGTTATAGGATACTCTAGATACTTATGGAAGAATTCTTAACTTATGCGCATAGAATATTATCCTGCCTTTAACGTACTGAAGAGAATACGTGCTTCCCTTTCTCAAGCTTGCTTTTTGTCTCCTTAAGAATAGAAACTATTTGTGGGGTTAGAAAAAATAGGGAAGTATACTAGTTGAAAGGAAAGAGGCTTAAGTAAGCACTTATATCATTTCATAAAAAAGCAGTAATAATGATTAGGTTTTTATTAATAAAGAAGAGAGTTTCTACTAGGTGCTTGTATATTTCTTCTAAAGATGCATCATTAGGTATTTAGCTACTATAATGTCTCCCTATACTAGGAGCATTCTCTTAAAGTATAAATAAAGTATTGAATGTATTCTCAAACTTCCTTGATATATGAACATGAAGAGTTTATATATTATATAAGAAATGAGTTGCTTTTAGTACCCTTTACTTTAATCAGCGAGTAATTGTGCTATTTTAAGAAAATATACCTCACCACTAAGCCTATAATTTTAAAGTAGAATATAGAGAGCTATATGTTAAGGTGCCTGTTTTATAAAAAGTATATATTATGTTATAATGAAGTAAAATTTTTAGTAGGATACAAACTATACCTATAAATTAGGGCTTGAGAGCATTTACATAACTAGAGTTTACTAATAAAGATAGTACTCTATTATACAAAAAGAGATCCTGGGTTTAAGTGACTTAAGGTTCTTTATATCTTACCTTATGAAATACCCTAGAAAGCTTTTTTATATAAGGCAGCTTAGTAAAGAGTTCATACTATAATTCTCCTACCCAGCCTCCATACATGATTTATTAATACTAAACTAGATACGTTGTCTTAGATAATCCTATAATGAAAACGTAATATAGCTAGCTACGTAGAAAACTCTCCTTCACGCCTCTTAAAGACTACGGTGGCCTTAAATTATATTTATAGCTATAATTTATAATAATATATTGTTAAAGAACTATAAATGGATTATTTTTAGTAACTTAAATAAATAGAGATTAGGTAAACTTATACTTTTATTAATAAAGGAATACTAGAATAAGCCCTTAATTATTAATTATACTAATATATACTTGTGCACTTAGAAATTATATAATATAGAGTTCTTTATTAAAGGTGCATTCTTATCTAGGAAAAATATACGTAACTCCTTGTCTATTAAGATAGAATAGTTTATTCTTTATACCACTACAAATGCTTGTTTACTAAGCCAAGCTTCCTCCCTCTTACCAAATATTTAAAGTGCTTACTCCATTATAAAGTGCACTTATAGGAGGTCTAACGTAATTATTAATACTAAAAAAAGTATTAGTAAGGTCTATAAATATAAAAAGAGTCTCCTACTTAAAATAAGCCAAGCATTTAATAAAATAATAGGCTCTTTATACTTTAAAGTCTTTAACAAAGTATTAATAATCTTACAAAAGTTATTTCTGATATACTATATAGAGCAAACTCCCCTAGATAAGCGCGCGCAGTACTCCTGTAGTTAAGTAAGTTAACCTATATATATACTGTACTAGAACTCTTTAAGTGAGTCAGATACCTTAGCAGCAAATACTTGTATGTATTATATTACTCTAAGCCTAGGGTACTTGCTTAATACACTTTAATATAGAGGAGACTCTTAATACCTAGTTGAAAGCTTTAATTTATAACCTAGTATATAATTGCCTCTCTTAAATATAATTTTAAAAATAAAAAAAGGGAAAATTAATTTCTTTATACTACTAGATATATTTGCGAGATATAGAGTGAAACTCTTAAGCTACTGAACACACTTTATAAACTTAGATAGCGCCAAGTACTTTCTTTTAAGAATTTTAAGTAATCGTTCTTCTCTGTAATACACGGGCGACCCCCGAGTAAATAAGAGCTTAGTATAAATTATTCCTTTCTAAGTCTTTGCTAGAGTAGAAAATATGTATCTCTTTAAAATTTAAAATAGCTTAATTGTTAAGGTATATTCCTGAATAACTCCTTAATTTATCATAGTTAAAATACAAATAATTTTCAAGTGTAAGAGAGTATAGAGCAACTCCATTTATACTATTAAATTTAGCTACTTACCAAGACATAATTTTCTTAATTAACAATTTAAATATAAGTATAACAATTACATAAAAACATTAAGTCTAAGGGAAAAGGAATTTTTAAGAACACCCTTTCTTTCTAGATATATTAGTAAGAGATATCTATTCTATCTACGCCTATTAAGATAATAAAATAAAGAGAGTTGCTAATAGGTACACTTATTCTATACTATAGAGTTACTAGTATAGCTCTTTCCTTAAAAAATACTTGTAAGATTAAGGTATAATTACAAATTTAATGCATATAGATTTTAACTTAGCGCGAGCTTAGAGATGACGTGACCATTTACTAGAAGAAGCATTGATCAAGATATTTAGTAATTTAGTATAAGATTTCTAGCAGCATATAGTTCTAAAATAATTAAGCTAACTAGTGAGGCTCTCTATATTAGGAGCAAATACTAACTTTCTATAATCTTCTTGCCAAAATGATTTGTTAAGAGAATTATACGCTATTTCATAATGAAGCCTAGGTAAGAAGAGGGTAAATTACTTGTCATAAGAGTCTTTTTTAGTATAGCTCGTTATACTCTTTATTTAAATAATAGCTACTTAGTGTCATAATTTAGTCATAGAGAATTCTCTAACTTAAAATAAAAAGCTTGATTACGTGTAAAGTATAGCTCTATCACCTATAATTTTTAGTGGTTTATTTATTATTTCTAAGGAAAAAATAAAATTTATTAGGTATATTCTTTCTTTTATTAAGTAAATAAAGAGATCTATTAATAGGTAAGATACGGAACAATTGCATGTTCATATATTTCTGTAAGATTAAGAAGGAACTCAAGACACTTATATTATTTACTTTTACTTCTTCAAACTTAAGTAAGGGGCTGGCTAGATATCATAGCTTAAGTTCTTATTAAATAAATATGCTTTTTTATAAAGTAACTGCGAGTATGCTGCTATTGTCATTAGACTCTCTTAATAAACTATACTTTTTAGGTAGAGGAAGACTGAAGCGATCTAATATTGTAGTACCAAATAAACCGGGTATTATTTATACAAATTTATACTTAAAGTACAAGAAAATAAATAGTGTAATAAAGAGATTAGAGATTCTCGCGCATCTATTTATAAGTAAAAAAGGCTTAATTAATATTTTCTAAAAAAAAATATTTAAGAATATATCTATAGAGTAAATGTATAAATAGAAGTACTCTCCTAGTAGTCTTATATATAAAATTATGTCTCTCTAAATAGTTCTTTTAGAATAAGGAAAGGGCAAAGAAGGGCAATGACTAACCTAAACTTATATTAGCCTTAATGGTAAAGCAACTCTCTAGGAGATATAATATAGCTTCTCCAGTATAATTTGTAATAGCCCCAAGTATAAATATAGGGTGAGTACTCTAGATACTCTTTACTTTAATAAGCAAAAACTTATTTCTTAAATTAAGATATTAAGGGACTGGTTACTCTCTTTCTCCTAAGGGAAAATATTTATAGATTTACTTAAATACTTTTTAATTTCTGCATGATTTATTTATTTAGGGAAAATAATTCTAACTTACATCTCTTATCTCATAGAAAATAAGATATATATATATAATTGATATATAGGTAATCTAAAAAAAAGCATTTATGTATGTGGCTTTATTATTCTATTATAATATTATATATTTTTAGTAATTCTTTATATAAGGCAAGATTTCTATCCTCCTTTTCTAGTATTAAATAATGCACGAGTTTACCTAAGTAAATAGACAGGCTCCCTTTCCGCAAAGTACTATAGTCTTTAGTAAAAGGAGATAAGTACTCTGCTTTCTTTAACTACGAATAAAAATAGAGCACATTAAAGTATAGGTCATCAAGGATAACTATGTCCTAGCCCTTTATCCATCAACTACAAGTGAGTAATGCTTGGCTAATAGAAAAACCTCTCTTGAAATACAAAGGCAGGACCTTCTATATGTTAAAGAAAATGTTACCCTAAGTTACTTAAATTTATACATAAATTATTATAGGTTCTTACATATATTTAATAAAGATCCATATCTTGTGCAAAAGTATGTGCTTTTTATAAGGCTAAATAGAAAAGAGTTTACCCGAGGAATAGTAGCCTCTAGAAAAATAGTTAACCTTCTAGTTTACTTAAGTACTACACTCTATATAATGCTAGGCTTAGTAGAGTTATATCACAAGCACCCATACCTACTAACTAATACTATAAATGTACTTGCTAAGTCCTGGCATTTCCCCAAAGACTCACTAAACGCTTACATGTATCTAGTAACTCTAATACTAACACTTTAAAAGAGTAAAGTAAAGAGTATCCTTGAGCTCCCCTTTAAATAGATATGTAAAAATGTAATTGCTCCTTTATCTTATACGAGGAAACATATATAAAATGCAAGAAAAATGGCTTCTGCCTCGATAGAGGCTGCGCTGAATTTGCATGCCTTCGATCGAGGTATCGTATTGAAACTTCTAGATTATTTCAAATGCGACTGGGATAGAGTTAGATTGATAAAGGAGGTTTGCTATTCTTGACGTGATAGCTTTTCTTACACAATGCCTGATGCACTAATGGATACCAGCCACAAGCGTTATATGAGATGAGTCAAAGAAGGGTAACTATAATCATCTACGGGGCTATCACCCTTGTTTCGCTGGACTCCCTTTATCGCGCACTATAGTTTGCTTCTTCAAGCCAGAATTGATATACAACCTTAAACCTGCTTTCGCTTGCCAATCTACTTGCGTAGGATTTCAGTTGATTCCCTAATAAGCAGTGTTGAGTTTTTCTTTTCAGAGTTATAGGGTAACACTTGAAGACATAAGGTGTGTCAGCTCGTATCTTCTAAGCGCATCTCTAGTAGAGCCATCTGCTCGCTTCTTAGAGATTCCCTGCTGTTTGTATGCCTTCTACTAGCATGCAAAGTATACTGCAAATCACCTAGAAGATAGGGGCAAGTATCTAAAGCTTTAGTATATCTACTGCCAGGATCGAACTGACGACCTCTGCCTTATGAGAGCAGTACTCTTACCGCTGAGTTAAGTAGATAACTGGAGAATACTTGGGCCCAGTAAGACTTGAACTTACAATACTACCGTTATGAGCGGCATGTTTCACCAATTAAACTATAAGCCCTACGATCCTTGTTCCTAGGAAGCGCACTCTGCAAGATTCGAACTCACGACATCGGGTTTTGGAGACCCGCGTTCTACCTACTGAACTAAGAGCGCTGGGCGTAACCGGCTTCTAGAGACTTCTTGTTATTCGCTTTTCTTCTATATACCATATAATGGTATACTACTGGATATCAAGAGACCACTACTAAGGAGGAAAATAGAAGCCTTTCAATATACTTGTAGCTTTACTAGAGAAATTAAGGTAGTATCCGCATCCATAATTCCAAAACGCACTATCTTCGCCAAAGCATTCTTACTGCTAATTCAAGTAGTTAAAAAGAGGGGCTTCAAAGCTACACAAAGGCAGCAGGTGGATCCATAACGGTAACGGTTGTGATGCCAGTATCATAATACTTAGAGAGTAGGGCAACTAACGCGCATAAACAGTAGTGATATAACGCAAGTATAGCTCTCTGTCGTCTCTTGTTAGTGTCTTTGTGTATTAGGTATTAAGAGAAGTGAACTCTTATAAAGATAATTGTGAGTATGTATAATTGCACAATGAAGCCTGTTATACAATATGATACATGATATAAAGCACCATTTCCTAAAGTATTTAAGTAATATTAAAGAGGCAAAACCTAAAGGGTTAAGGCTCAAGCTTTTTTTATTATCTATTTATAAGAAGGTTACTGGTACTAGTTACAAGGCACGTACTTAACTTAAAGTGGTTGAGTAGAATATTTTTTAAGTGCCTATTCTTACGCTTTGTTTGTAAAACAAGTATACTTGTATAAATTTATGCTTAGTATATAATGACTCTTGAAAAATACTCTAACTCTAGGTATAAGACACCATTAGTTAAGAGTAGATTTTGGGATAAAACTTTATACCATACAAAGGACACCCTTTATATTTTGTATTTCCCTTTTTCCGGCTGTATAATACTTTATAATTAAATTGTAGCAAATCTATAGATAAATGATATAGGGTAACTCCCCTTACATAATACAGGATATTAGGGAACACTCTATCTTTATACTTAAGGGGCTCAAAAGGTGATCCTTTTTCTAGCAATAAAATAAGTAGTTTTTTGTTATTTAATAAGGTACGTATATTGTAAGGTAAGAAGACTATCTCATGAATTATTAGAATAATTTATAGCAGGATTTACTAGAACATATAGGTGTGTCCTTATCTCGAAAAAGCTAGATATTTTATATTTGTTATAAGGTGTACTAATAACTCTTTCATAGTTTCTTCATTTATACTCTATCATTATTAAGGAAATAGTATACCTAGTGTTCTATAATCTAACCTTAATTTATTAAATATATAAATATATTATAAATAGGCAAACATATTATTCATTATATATAAGCTAGGTTATTACTAAGAGGATTCCCAAATTTTATAGAATTAAAGAAGTAAAATAAAAGGCAACTATAGAAAATGGTGTTATAGCCCTATAAATTTAGTACTCTAATATATTTTAAGGCGCAGTAAAAAACTCTAGAATAATTAGTGTAATAATTTAAAGGATTTGCTTATAAAGATTATGTGAGTGAGAACGCCTTATCTTATTTAACTTAATTAAAGAACAACCATTTGTTAAATATAAGTGAGAGATGCTTTCTTAAAAGAGCATTTTTTTCTAATTATTATAATTATACAAGAGTGTAAGTAAACTCTATAAGGCAAAGAACTCTTAAGAGAGAAATCATTACTCTTCATGCTCTTACTTAGAGAGATACAAGCATTCTTTATTTTAAGAAATATAGTCTACTCCTTTTGTAAAGTATAAATGTCTAAGCAAGTCTCATCTAAAATTAATATAATAAAGGTATAGCGATAGTAAAGAAATTTATAGTATAACACTTACTTAAGTCTAGTTCTTTTTTCAAGCATAATAGTATTTTATTGCCAAAAGACCCTTATATTCAAGGTATTACAAAATAAGGCCTTTATATAGATACACTATAGTTTTGTACTGCGCCTTACTTTTATACCTTTACCTATAAAATGTATACTTCTAAGAAATTCTAATCATTATTTATAAGATAGTGCCACTTATTTTAAGCTTACTAAGTTATGTATAATTATTAAATGCAAGGGTGCCCCTATATCAGTAGTATTTCCAGGATATAGTAGAATACTAGCGCACCTAAATATAACTATTCTCTACGCTTTTTTATAGAGGTCTCTTATAGCATGATTAAAATAAAAGTAATATAAAACGAGATAGCGCAACCCTTTATTCCATGTGCTTAGGTATTTTTATTATCAATATGTTTATATTACATAGTTTCATAATACTCGGGTTTGCAAATCTGTAAATGGAAAAATAGAAGTATACTCCTAGTAAGGGAATAAGAAATTACTTTAAAGGTATAACATAAAGATAAAGAGAACTCTTAGATAACATGAGTACTTTTGATAAATATGTACGCTTCTATAAATCCATCTCAAGTAAGATAGTAACCTCCTTTAAGAGTATAAACTAACTTAATTATTAAAAAGTACACTAGTAAGTAATCGCCTAAATATGCACTATTAAGATATAAATTTTTAATTAGTACTATCCCTTTCTCTAAGATATTAAGATATAGTATCCAAGTTTTTGCTCTTTTTTTTTTAGTATAAGATATTTTCTTTTCTAGAACATACTTACATACAAAGTATACTAAAAGGTATTTCTAGCCAAATTAATCTATGTTTAATAAGTAAAAGCTTTATTATAAAGTGTAGTATATCTTCTTCCTATAAGATGGTATAATACTAAAGGCGCCTAGGATAAGTACAAGTGTAAGACTCCCCTTCTTTTTCAAGTACTCTATAACAGGGTATAGCTCTCTAAGTAAACTAGTATATGTATAAAGTACTCGCTGGGGTACTTAGGGTCCTTGCGTAAATATATTTGGTATAGGGGAGTACTCCTATCTTCTAGTAATAAACTAAAGGAATTTTTAATAGTAAGAGCTTAATCTATACGTTATAGATAAGCGTTTCTTCTAAAATACAAGAGTGAAGTATTATACAAATATTTCTTACTAAACTTTCTTAATTATTAAGTATTTAATTAAGTATTATAGGGAGTAATCCCTTAATTTAGTATAATTATAAAATAAAAAATTTTAGTTCTCAAATATAATAGCATTTCCTATCAAAGTACCTAGAGTATTATCTCTGTGTTTAAATGCTGCTAAGTTATTCCAGGATACTTATTTTACGTACTGTAAGCATACAAATTTATAACAAATAATAAGTGTCTTACTCTCATAAATTAATAGTACTCTTCACACTTTATATAAACTAATTTTACTTAAATATTTTGCTAAACTAAAGTAAAGTATATGGCACAAAATATAAAAGACTTCTCTAGGCAAATTAATAAATATAGGTGCATCACAAAGGGAGGAGACTTAATTACTTTTAAGCTTATTATACAATCAGATATCGTTTACTTAAAAAAAATTTTATTAGGTAATCTATAAGCGCACTTAGAGTAGAGGAAGGGTTACTTATTATAATCTCACAGAGTAAGCAAGTAATTAGATATTTACTATACATATTCTAAAAGTACTTATTTTGAGTAAGCACCCTATTTATAAATTTTTAAGAGGCGGGTCTAGTCTTGTAAATATATTTATAATAGATAAACTTTATTACGTTTATACAATTGTTATAGGTATAATTCAAAGTTACTCTCTCAAATTTAAAGATAGATTCTTATGAATAGATAAGTGCTCGTTCGGATATAAAATTTAAAATATGCAAAGAGACTCTAGCAATACACCCTATTAATATATATATAAGGATTTTATAAAGGTAACTCTTTAAGGCTTACTATAATTATAAATCTGGGACAAGTTATACTATCTCTCTTTTTTGTAGAGCTATAGATATTAGAAAAAAGGGCACTTCTCTCTATTAGACAGCCTTAAATACTTAGATATTATAACGCTATTTTTTATAAATTAGGCATAAATCTGGGTAAAGTACTCTCTTAGGTGTACTTAATTATATAGGATTAAGGGTACACGAATTATAATGGTTTCCTAAACGCTTTATATATTTTATAAGATATACACTTACTTTGGGCAGTTACACAAATATAAGAAATGCCTTGGTGTTATATTTATTACTTATAATAAAACATCTTTATTAGAGAGGTAGATCCCTTTTTTAGCACTAGGTATATTAGGTATTAGAGTCTTTAGTATAAAAAAATGATTATTAATTTTATGAAACCTTTTAGTTATATTAGAAAAAGAGCCTCTCCAGTATAAAAATAGCCCAAATGGTTTATATAGAAACTCTAAAGTAGCTGACTATTTAAAATGTAGGCATCCTAGGGAAAGAGAATTTTCTAAGATTAGCAGGCAAAATTAAGAGACTTCTACTTATATTTATAGTTAAGTACTTTCTTCTTTTAAATAATTAGTATTAAGTAAGTATTTTATATCCTTCTACTAGATCAAGGAACCTAGGTTAGAGTTTTATTTTATACTTTAACAAATAATGTGCCTTATAGAAAAGAGACTTGATCTATTACTTATGCTTTATTTATTTATATAAAGTAACATATTATAGCAAGAGCAGACACTAGATACTAAATACCCAAGCACTTGCAGAATACTGATTAGAACTACTTAAATTTTATATAAAAGAGAATGCTTGATACTCTTATTATAATAAATACAACTAGTTCTATATATATATAGGTATGTTCTTTATTTCTTTGATGCCCTCGTTTCGAATGACTTCTTTAAAGTTTAAGAAATTATTAGAGCTATAGGTTATTTGCTTCCTAAACAACTAAACAAAGAGTATTTTTTAGAAATATAGTTCTATTTATTTTACTCTTATTTCATTTCGAAAGAACTAAAGAGTCCCGTAAACTTCCTATAAGAGGTGTTTCTTATTATTATTATATTTTATATCATAGTATCCATCCGGAGAAGACAAAATTCTAGTATGTCTATTATGTATTATATCAATAATTTAGCATTCATATTTTATACTTTCTTGTCTGTCATTTCAATACATACGAATTAATGAGATTTTGGAAATGTAATATAATACGCTAACATTTGTCTTTCTATTTCTTAAAATAAAGGGTCTTCTCTCCTCCTCTAAAAAACAAGTAAACGAGATGAATTAATACCGTACCTATAATATCATGCGCGGAAGAGGATTTATAATAAAGCTAGGATATAAAGTAGTTTTCCAGTACAGTAAAAAAAGAATCTTAATTAATAAGGTAAAGTATTCTTAAAAAAAAACATTTGTAAGAAAATCCAAACGCAGGTACAACCAAAAAGGCAAGATAAAAAAATTAATTCATAAATAACAAGGTTTGTTGGTTAAACCAAAGTTCGAGAAATACCTGCAAGTACTTTCGCCTTCCCATTCGTAAACTAATAACACCTCGTACCTACTTTACAGATTGTCGCTTAAAAATGTATTGTGCAAACAAAGTCAACATTAATGAATTGAAATTCTTAACTAAAACTTGAAATAGCTGCGCGTTGCGGTAGAAAGTTTTAAGGTAGAACCTAGTTTTTTGATTGAGTATTATATATTTATTATATATAGACTGTCGTCGAGGCAAAAACCAACCTATATTCTCCTATAAATAAAGCAAGAGAGTAAGGAGTCTTTATTAATACTAAGAGATATTTTATAGTACACAGTGAAGTATTTCTATAAAAGAGGGTAGTGTCTCTTAAAAGTATTCACTAGTGTTAAGTAAGCTTTACTATATTTTTACTATATTATTATTACTTAAGTTATTATATAAATATAGAAGTCTTCTAATAAAATTTAAAAAGGGTGCTCTATATTAGTCTTTGTTAATTATGGTGTGAACTATTTATGCTTAAGTAGTAAGATACAGTAATACTCTTGCATTAGATTTTTGGGGTTATAGAGGGGGTACTCTCTTTTACTCAATGTTATTAAAAGTATAGGCAAATAAACTAGAGCTATACTAAAAATTGAGCTTCTATTCCTATTACCTAGTGAGTATTCTAGAAATACCTTAAAGACAAGCGTGTATAAGTACTTAGCCTTTGCTAGTAGGAGAGTATACTGTAATAATAATTCTTAACTTATGAAGAAATTAAAGAGTACGTGTACTATACTCACGCGAACTTATGAAGGCATAAGTTATTAACAAATTTTAAGGGTTTAAAGAGGTGTTTATCATTTCGTAGAGAGAAGTACCCTACAATACTTACAAAATGTTATTTCTTAACTAATGAGAGAATTATTCATGTCCTAAAGGTGTGGATATGTAGTGTCCTTATAATTAGAATTGTTAAATAATAGTTTACGTAACCAGGTCAATACTCTATAGAAAGCGTATTTGTTTATCTAATGCTCTTAGGAAATACCTTTACACAAAACTATGGGATTAAGTCTTTTGAGTTATCTCTTTCTAGTAAGAAGTTATTCGCAAATAGTAAGTACTTGGTATAAAGTATAAAAAAATGTATATCTTATCTAATTAAAAAGAGTACTACTAAATATAGAATCCTATTTATAAAATACACATTTTATAAGAAAGCTGACTAAGTCTTTATTAGGCAAAAGTGTAGCAAAAGGCAACTACATCAGTCTCTTTGAAGTCTTTAATAAATGTAAAATGCTCTTCTTCCACAATACTCTAGTACTAATATAAATTTAAGTATAAATAAATAGGTGGCAGAAGAAGGACTACTCTCGGTATATTTGCACTTTATACACACTTAAGCAAAGACTTATTCTAAAGGCATTTATTATTAAGTTAAGAAAAAGCTCTTTTAAAACTAGAGAAATCGCCGCATGTAAATTAGAAGAGCATGCTTAGGTACTTATAAAAGATACTTCTAGAAGACAGTATACTACACCTAGAATAAGATAGGAACTTAATTACTTAAGAAAGAGTTAATGTGTAGAGAAAGAAGATAGAGCTCTTATGGTCTTCTTAACCTATATTATTACTTGTTAAAGAGTGCAGGAGCTATTATTTCTTACATTATTTCCCAGTCTTTTCAAGTACTATTTTATACTATACTCTGGGAGAGACCTTAAACAAATGCATTCTTTTACGAAGAGATTTTTTATAAATTAAAGTACTCCCCTATTACTATTTTAGAAAGCATCCTTTAAGAGCTTAAGATTAAAGAAGATAAAGAGGGAATACTAAATTAACCTTATTTTCTTGCAAGAGTGCGTATAACTCTATCTTTTAAGCTTGTAAACTCTTAATAGTAAAGGAGGGGTACTACATCTCTTTCAATAACTCAATATTGAAAAAATTGAAAAAGAATGGCATTATAGTACTTTCTCTTTATAATTAAGTTACTTGTTAAGCATTTTTTATATATTATACATTATATGTTATAAGAAATATAGTATTAATCTCTTCTACCTATAAGTATATATAATTGTATATAATTCAAGTACTCCTAGGCAAATAGATCCTATTATACTTTCATAAATGATTAGTATTTCCTTTGGCGCAATAACTAGGGCATAATCTTTCTCTCTTAGCTCTTCATTAATATATCTTAATTAAGGAGCTATAGCTCTAGTATTTTGCCTGCCTATAAAATTTTTATATAAAGGGTATACTTTTCTAGCTTATATAAAAAAATAACTTAAGCCTTTTTCTTTAAATAATTATGTAAGCATATACTTAATTAATAAAAAGTCTAAATTATAAAACCTCTGGTATAAAGCGCTCTTTTTAGATAAAGTTAAGTGGTAATTTTCTCTATTTTCACTTATAAATTTAAATTAGTATAGGGCAGTCCCTTCATACTCTCCAATATGTAATCCCTCCTATAAAGGAGGCTTGTATATTACTAAGAGTTATTAATAAATACGCATTAACTTATACTAAGGAGTTATTAATTCTTAACTAAGCTAAACTACAGTACTACTATAAGGGAATAGCTCTTGAATAAGTGAGTAGCTTATAATATTTATACTAGAGCAAAGAGTATAACCCTATTCTATAAGATAGTTAAAAGGTAATTAAGATATAACATTTGAGTATGGGTAGACACTTAAGTCTATAGTTAAGCAAGGCTCGAAGTACACGCAACTAATTATAAAGACTAACGGAAAGCGCATTCCTATTAACGAAGAAACTGTTCAAAATATTTATTAAAGAGGGCTAAAGTAGCATTTCTATCTTAAGTAATAAGGGCCCATATATACTAGATATACTAGTAAAAGGTCTATGTTATCAAAGGCAAATCATTTAATACTTAGAGTATAGCTTATAGCTAGTAATAGAATAGAGCTTACACTTATTTCACTAAAGTACATTAGATAAGAGATATCTATAACTTTTAATAAAATATGTAGGCTTGTTAAGTACTAGAGTAGAGAATACTCCTATATTTTGTAACTATTTACAAAATACTTGCGTTGTATATTATATAAAAAGTACTTTCTTTCCTTTAAGTAAAGGTATAGAGAGAAACACATTATAATTTTTCCTAAATAACTGGGGCATTCACTTACACGAGGGTATACTTTTGTTTAGTAAGGCTATAATGTTAAGTATTTAATAAAATTATTACTAATAGTTTAACCTTGTAAGTAATCATTAATGGTATATATATTATCTTACTAGTTAAAGGGAATAACTTCTTATACCTAGACCTCTATATGATATAAGAGTGATAGTGTTTATTATACACCCTGTAGTATACGTATAAAATGTATACGCTTTAGAGTACTTAGTTATTAAAGAGGCTTATTATAGAATACTAGTTACATATTTATTTAAATAACTCAGTTATAAAAGATTGAGGAGATACCCTTTCCTATACTTGTACTTTATAAATGCACTTTAAAACCAATTATAGTGTGACATACTTTTTAGTAAAGAATCTCTTGCAATCACTATTTATAGGTAAAGGTACTTAAGTGAAAATAACGTAAGTATTAATAAATAAGGGTTTAATCATATTCTAGAAAGGCTCACTTATTCTATCTTAATATATTAATATACAGACATTTAATTTACATAATTTACAGGAGACTTTACTAACATAGTTATGTAAAGGACGAGTTGTATACCTTTTATAATTATACTTAAGACTTGATAAGCTGCCTAGTTTACTATATAATATCTACACCCTATAACATTAATAAATAATAGGCTCTAAAGGTGCCCTCTTAGCTCTATGATAGTAGTACACTTTAATAATATAATGGATACTAATACACATTAAGTATATCCCTTATAAAAATTCTATAGCACAAGAAGGGAATAATATTATAATCTATACTTTAACTCTTTTACATATAATATATCTTTAAGTAAGGTTTCTTGAAGTCATTTTATATTTAAAGGTAGTATACTCTGAAGTAATAATTATATAGAAGTATCAAAGAGAGTTACTCCTAGCGCCTATTTATTAAAGATAACGCCTCTAAGTTAAGTAATAATAGAACTCTATAGGAATATTATAAATATATGGTACGAACACTTTATTGTACTAGGATAATTCCTAGCTTACTCCAGTTAGCTTATATATAGTAAGGAAATATCTCTACTAGGCGACCTAGTATTACTAATGAAAATATTTAACTTAAGTATTAAGAAAAGAGGATCTTATCCCTATAAATTATTATAGAGTATAACTTAAAGTTAAAACTGTAAATATAGGGTGCTCTCTTATAAGGGAATGCTTTTTCTTAAAAAGTAGGGGTTATAAAATCTAATTAAGTACATTTCTCATGCTCAAGAGTAATCAAGAATTTTGCTCTTATACTAAAAACATAATTGAGACTTAGATAACTAGGATACAACTATTTCTTTCTATAACAAGGGTCTACTTTAAGCTAACCAGGGTGCTGCCTTTTCTACATGTAGTAGCAAGTATTCTTTAGGCACACTTTCTATAAAAGATAAGTGTATTCCTAGGCAACTCTACTCTCTATGCAAAAAGTAGTCTAATATATTTGATCTATGTATTACTTGATAAGTCATATTATAACACACTAACTAGCTTAATACTTTAGAAGGCTACCTATAAATAAGCATATAATAATTATTACATAAATGAAGAAGTTAAAGCTTTCTTACTTAATAAGTAAGTGATTAAGAAAGTATAAGATACGTGCTCCTCTTGCACAAATAAGGAGTTGCTCTAGTCTATCCTTTAGAGAGTACTTACTATTAGAAATAAATACTTCCCTCTTTTATAGGAGTTATTTAAGAAAAGGAGGAGCCCCTATTACTTAAAAATATATTTATAGAGAGAATGAGATTTTTTCTTGGGTATAATATAAGAAACAGATACATAAGTAATCTTACATAAGTATATTTGCTTAGTGAAAGTTGATAATATTCTAAGAGAGCTCTTACTTAATTAAGAATTGTATAAAGAGAACCCTATCCTTTAACCTACAGATTTACAGGGGAAAAATCCTTTTTCAAATAAAATTACCTAGCAGAGTACTCTAGTAGCATGCACCTATAAGAGAAGAAGATGGATGCCCTCACTAGCCTTTATGAACTAGTATATATTTATATAACTGCCTAGTGAAGTCTTTCTAAATAAATAAATTCCATTAGCGAGATACACTCTATTCTATTTATCTAGAGTAACACAACATACACTTATGCTTACTCTATATAATTAAGGGAAGATAAGTTTACTTTTATCTTACTAAAATAATCATAAATAACTGTGACTTACTAAATGCATACTTATATAGCAGGGTTTACTTACTACGCCTTTGTTAACTACTGGATTTTACTTTTCAAATACTATAGCTGTGAAGAGTTTTCCCTTTTATTTTATTACTTAAGGAGGTTTAAGATACTAATTTATGTATAGATATACTACTATGCCTTAGTGATGAAGATACTTGTGCTTTTTAAATAATAAAAATATATGCCCTTTAAAATATGTATGCCTTTTGGGATTCATACCTTACTAAAGGGAGTATACTACTTTTTGTTTAATAATGAGCATGCTTTATTCCTGATATATTAGATAACTTCCCCTTTAAACTACTTAATTGATACTTATTAAATACTCTTATCTCTCTTTATTTATAAAGGGATACTGGAGGGTATCTCTCACATAGTAACTCTAACTTTTATAAATTATAGTATTAAGTAAGAAAATAAAAGGTCATATCTATTAATACCCAAGGAGTATCTTATACTAGAAATAACGTATGTACTAACTCTATTTAGGGCTATTTCAATCTTTACCTTAAGCCTTACTCATTCAACTAATGATTTAGGGTGCATAGAGAGTTAAGTATTTTACCTCCTATTAATTTGTATACTTCATACATAAGAGTAAGTTACACTACCGCCCTCTCCTTTTAGTGATCTCTTAACAATTAGTTATGACTTAAGTAGTATAACATAGTCTATTCTCTTCCATAAATATTCTAGTACTTGCTTAATTAATAAAGAGTAAATGCATTGTTACCTATAGTTTATACTAGGTGCATATATATATTATATATAAGGAAGAAAGGAGGAGAACTATTCCTTACTTACCCTTAATTATAAGAGCGTACTTAGTATTTCATATAGTGGGAGAAATTTCCTTTATGCTGCTATAGATAATTACTTGGTGTAAGCTGGTTGAGCACCTATTAACTATTTATTCATAACATTTTTAATAAAGCAAGTTAAATAAAAAAACTAGAGCATTAAAATCTCCTTCTTTAGTATATTTATTAAACTTAAGGGCTAACTATTTATGTATAATCTCTTAGCGCATGTTTATAGGAGTAATAATGCGTCCTAACACCTTAATATAATTTATTAGTAAATACTAGGGTGCCTATATCTTGAGAATAACTCGGGTATAGGGAAGGGCGCAAGAGTATACCTGTTACTAGAAATAATGAAGATTTATTACGTTATTACATAGAGCTTCGTTTTATATAAATAATTATTACTCCTTAAGTACTTGATTAAAAAATCCTTCTATATCGTAAGTAAGGTATAGGGAACAACCTACGCTTGTATATTAAAGGGAGGGTAATCTATTTATATAGCATGATATTTATGTTTCTAGTAAGAGAGGATAAGTATACTCTACTATAAGGTACTCTAGTAAAGAGTGCTATCTCTTAGTACGTGTATATTTTATAGGTAGCTATCTTTAAAATTAGTTATGTAAGAGAAGTTCCTTGCTATATTATCTTCTAAAAATAAGTTATTTATGACTTTAAAAAAGGAGACGTACTCTCTTATTTAATCTGAATAGTTATGGCTCAGGAGTACCTTATGTCTTTAATATGATAAATCTAAAAAGTATATACCCTTGAGTTCCTTTAATAATCTAGACGTATAAATGAAACTCCTTATTATCTTACCATTAATTATTTAACAACTTATATAGCGCAAGAAATTATGGACTCTTTATAAATACTTATTCTTTTTAGGGAAAGGTAGTACTCACTCTTCTACAACGTAACAGTTCCTTAATAAAGTCCTACTAAGTAGTAATTAAGTAGTAATAGAGTAGTGCGCTCTCAAGGGTACTTTAAATGAAAGCTTGTTCAGTTAACTCAAACATATAAATATAATTATCAGGTAAGGTTACTAGTCTCTTTATGTAAAACTCCTTTATGCATAAAATATTTACATAATAAATTGTATGCTTAACCTTATAAATAATTAAAAATAATACTATAAAATATAGATGATAGAATGAGTCCCTTATTATGGATAAAATTTATAGCTTAATTATGAAATAGTGTATTTTCCTTACCACAGCGCACCCATCGTATAAGTTCTAAATTACTTAGACAAGTATGGATTATTAAAAAAAAGGCTATATCAGTCTCTAAAAAAAAATTTTTAGGGAAGGAGACTTATATTATGCTATTATTTATACTTAGTAAAAGAATTAAGTACCTTATGAAAGTATATGACTAGATTTAATTTAAAGAAGAGTAACTATGAAACTAACTCACTAGACAACAAGAAGATATTACTAGTACAGGGATCCTTGTATCTTCTTCTTTACTTAACAAAGATATATGAACACGATGTTGATTAACTACCTCTTACCTTACGAAATATATAACCCTATAAATCCTTGTAACTTAACATATATATAATAATATATGTCTTGTACTATAATAAAATACCTCTAAAATAAGAAAGAGTGCTACTACGGGAAAACTTTTATAAATTATTTAGATTAAGACATAAATATTTTAGCATAGGGAAAAGAGAATTTCTCGAATTAAATCTAATTAAAGAGTTAGATAAGAAGAATTTATAGCAAGCTAATTAAGAGTCACTAACGCCTAGCATACATGCTCCTTATAAAGAAAGGCAATACCTTATTACCTTCCTTATATGAAAGTATATATATATATATAGTACTCTAAGAGTAATTAAGTAACTATTAGTACTTCTATGTATTATTTAATTAAGTAATTTGTATATCCTTAATAGAATTTCTTACTTATTTTACCTAGTAATTAAAGATAAGGACTACTTATACCTTATGGAAGTGTTTAGTCTGGAGTTACTTAAACCCTAGAGTTACTAATAAGAGCCCTCACTTATTTAGATTAAATTCACCTAGATATATCTTAGTTACTTAAGTACTTTAGAGATATACTAGACTTTGCCCTTAGATAACTAAACTTGGGATTATATTACTTTTAAGGAGAGGATGCCTAGTACTAGGCAGCATCACGGATACATACATGGATAAGTAATCAAAAGGGATTTAACAACGAGACTCACAATATATGTGTTATGTTAGTCATCTAATTGAATCAATAATTAAATAAGTCTATTCCTTTCGTACGAGTTACTAATAAATACCTTGTTCTATGAGATTTCTATAGAGTAAATCCTTTCAAATTTACGTAAAATGTACACAAATTGCGTCCAAAATGGGCGGAGAAATTGGTAAAACCGACCCCCCAGT